>JAVBJF010000529.1:5000-204171 GCA_033439095.1 Pseudococcus viburni | reverse complement strand
AAGCTAATGCAGTAGAATTCTCAGAACGAATTAAAAGGGCCATTTTTTGGGGGTTTTCAACGTGATTTTGTTTTCAAAAGTCGTCCCCGATTCAGTCAGACAGTAAATAGATTCTGTATACATTTTTGCTTGAAAAAATTTCTCAAAAAATTCTTTCAAAAATCTTGATAAATGTCTCGCAGCAGAAGATTTTTGAATGCTTTATTGAAAATTTGAATGTTTCGCCACCACTACTCCTGCTTATCACATTTGAAAATTTTATTGAGTCTTAAAAAATTCATCTGAAAAATTTGGGAAACACAAAAATTAATTTTGAAAAAAGATTCTTTTTCTATCTCTGGTCAGAGAACAAGGGTCATCCAGAGATTACGAATTTCAATTCTACTCTTCATGTGAATTTTTATTTAAGAAAATTTTTTCAAAAAAACACATAATTTTCGATTCTTCATCTCTCAGAACATTCAGAAAATCCAAAAAAGTGACGACCCCCCCTTCCTCAATTAAATCTTTACTCATTTCATGAAAAAGTCTTTACTTTTTAGCTTCATGATTCTGTTAGACAGATGGACGCCTTGAAAATTTATTAATTTTTTTGGAAATGCTCCGATGCCCTTGACCATTATCACGTGGCAGAATTCTCCCCCCCCCCTGTTTTATAAATATCACGTGTAAAAGGTTCATAAAACTTGGCAAAATCAGCCCTAGAAAACGTGAAAAAGGTCATAAAAAATAATTTCTGAAATATTGTGGACACCCTGAGCCTGAATATTATCGATACATGTGTATTTTCGAACTTATCGCCGAAGCTCACCCAGCCTCAAACAGTTTCAAGGTGAATTGGGCGAAATTTCGAGGAGGTTCATTAATCTGTCAATTTTTTTCCTCTCGAGAAATTATTCATCTTGTTAACGAGATTGAGCCGAAGCGATGACGACGGCGCCACCGTCGAGATATAAGAATCTTTATTTTTAAACGTATAGGTGCTTGATTCGAATGTGAAAAGTTATCGATAACGTTAAATGGTGTAATCGATAAGTTCAAAGTTATCGCTTCACTCTTTGTTTTTCTTCGCGCTGACTGCACCTCGAACGTATACAGATAGCGAATGTAGGTTGCGGAGAGCGGGTCGAGGGGTAGGCAACTTTTAAACATTTATCGCGAGGTGTTTACGGTTACGCTCGATCGAGAGTAGATTTCCATTATGATAATGATGACCCCACCTTTCGTAAGGTGTGTTTCGAGTGTGGTCCTTTATCTACGAGAGGCCAAAAGACCAATAGGTGAATTTGCGAAAACTTGGAAAAATAATCCGATACGAATAGTTTTCGAAATATCGCAAGTGTTCGTCAATCAATCGAAATCAAGTCTGATAAGCCGAGCGATGAGAAAGTTGACTAGTAATCGTCGAAATTTACGATAACGGTTTAGAGAGTTGTTTTTACCGTACTCGTATCTATGGATGGCCTGGAGTACTTTTGACCCGCAGCATTAGAGCCTCTTCTGATCTCCCCCCGAAAAAATGATCACTCGTTGAAAAACTCGAACGACGAATGGCTAAATTTTGTCATTATTTCGAGGCGTGATCGAAATGCTCGAATGGTACGACTCGAACGTCAAGTGCCTACATTTAACTCCGATGTATTGTTATTATAAGGTGATAACGTAGTGTGAAGTACGCCGATTATGGCGATAATGAGATGGAATTTATTTACGATGAGCTAATGAAATTAAAATACGCCCGAGTTCGAAGAATACTCGCACTGAAGTTTACTCGAATGCTCGAAGGTAATTAAAAAGTGTAGCCGCGCTTCGAGTTTTGGTTATTTTCCGTTCAGGCTCGATTGTTCGAGGTTCTGGTTTTTATTCCATTGTGTAGAGTATTGTATGGTAAATCGTTGCATTTATTACGATATATGGCTGAAATAGTCGTTAATGGGCATGTAGGCGATGGGGAAGGTAACATGTGTTTGTGGAAAATTGCATAGATTGTCGGGGTTCTATTCACTTTGCTCGAGGACGCATAATTAGTAAATTATTGTCCGGTTTTTTGACCGTATTTCATTTGAATTTGGAAAAATTTGTCGAAATTTGTTGAAATTAGTGTGAAAAAGCTGAATAATTCATCGGTAGGTACTTGGAAATTTCCAACGGTCGTTACCACGAATACAATGGCGGAAGTGATTACCAGAAATTATCATTTGCGTTATCATTTTCTCCAAATTTATTGCAATTACCTAGAAACTTAATTTTACCATCGTGATTTAGAAGTTCAAAGATTACCTCTTGGTATTCCCAACAGATGACCGTTGAAAAACAGTAGTTTACTTGAATTACCGGAGAGAAATGAAACAGAACTCGTAAATTGTGTAATTACTCAAAATTACCGCATTATTACCGTAATTACCCGTAAATTACTGTAACTGTAGAGAAATTTACCTACAATTACCGTAATTTTGGTAAATTTCTGTGATAGTCGTAATTTTGGTAATTACCTATCAATTATTGAAATTTATGCGAAATTTTTGTGGCCAAAATTATTGCAATACTGATCGGTAATTCCTATTTTGACTGGTAATTTCCTTACCGATAAAATTACGGGAATTTGCCACCAATTACTGAAATTCTGATGATTTTCTTTATGTTTCAAAATTTAACAATCCATCCATTATTACCCTGATTCGGCGGTAATTACCGTAATTTTTCTGTGATTGTCGTAATTCGATCGTAATTACCGTAATATAACGGTAAAGTTGTAATTTTGTTGTAATTACCGTGATTTATGGGTAATTATGTCAATATTGCAGTGATTCTGAGAGATTACAAAAGTTTCACTTAGACGGTCTTTCTGATCGGTAATTACAGTAAATACGTGTAAATTGCCGCATAATTATTGGTAATTTTGGTTCGTCTTCTTCCTTCTTCTTCTTCATAACCTATTCTCAATCCATTGCAGGATAGTAGGCCTCCTCATTTGTCTTCCATGTTTTCCTCTCCTGGGCAGTCTCCCACCAGTTCTCCTGGTATTTTTTTATCTCATCCTCCCATCGCTTCCTTGGTTTCCCCGTCAATCTTTTTCAGTGATGGAAGAGCTGGGAGTGAGCGGGAGGAGGAGCCTAAACGAGTGGTACTTTTTGAAAGACCGAGAATGACTGCAAAGAGCAAAAAAAATTTAAATCTCAAAATTAATGAGAGCGTTCCTAAAAAAAAGCTACCAACTCATTTGAAGAGCATTCACTATAAAGAGTGATTAACCTGAGAAGAGCTGGAACGGAGCGAGGCTCTCGTTCTTTTTTATTTTTCTGTGTTAGTGGGTTTGTATAGACTAAAAATGCGAAAATAGTGAAAAATTAGGAAAAAAATTTTTGAGACAACCAAAAATTAAATTTCATACGTGATTTTCATTTTTCGGGCCCATTTTAGTCATTTTTGTCATATCTCATGACCCCATCGCGAATAGAGTATTTGCCATTCTGTGTTTGAATATCAAAATTTTCAATTTTAATGAAGGGCCAGGAGTGGGAGCGAGAGCCGAAAAATTTGTTGAGTGAGCGAGGAGGGAAGAGCAAGAATCATTTTAAAAAATAAAAGAGATATAGAGCGAGAAGGTTCATGATTGAAATTTTCAAAAGAGTGAGTGAAGAGCGAGAGCCTAAAATAACAGAGAGCAAGTGAGCGAGTAAGAGTGGGAGCACTCTGAGCAAGGCTCTTCCATCACTACTCTTTTTTGGTTGGGTCGCCATTCTGTGACTCCTGTAATCCACCAATTTCCCCCTCATGACTTGTGTCCAGCCCATTTCCATTTACTTCTTTTAACCATTTCCAAAATATCCCTTACCCCTGTGGTTTCAGGTATGTGTTCCACCATCTATTCATCTTGCAGGATGATACCTAGTATGGAACGTTCCATTCTTCTCTGTATTTTGGCCTTTGTAGGATCTCATGTTTCACTCACACATACAGGGTGGCTCAGTTAAGGTGTGAAAATATTGAAACCTCATATTCTACTTATCAATACGAGCAAAAAATGCCATATTCAACATGGGCCCAAAACGCTTTCCTTCTGAGATATTGTCGAGTAGAGAACTGGAAATTCGGTAATGTTGCGCATCGCGACACCCATAAAATGTTGTGTTTAACGAGACGAGCATGGGCTGTGTCGGGGTTACTTATGCAGAAGTTAATTACAGCATTGACACAAAATAAATTATGCTGAAATACCCTCCTTTTTTTTGATTTTTTAGAAAAAAAATTTAGGCGATTTTTTTTTATAATGATGAGGAATCATTAAATTTGATTTTTATTGTAATTTTGTGGGATGGTCGAAATTTGATAAATTGATTACTCAGCATCCAATAAATAAATAAAAAAAGAAATTTGGGTTAATAGGTGTTAAATAAATAGTACTACCCCTAAAAGTGAATAAAATTTCAAAAAAAAATGATTTCTTATTCTGGTTCGGCCATTTTTCTGGTACAGAAACACATTTTTTGCTTTAAAACACTTACTTATGAACCAACAAAAAAAAAATTGGTATACGTTTCTATGGACCTCCTTTCACTTTTTCCACCACCTACCCCCAAAAATGTTCACTGCTAAAGCAAAAATTGCCAATTTTGGGTGAAATCTGGGCCCCCTTTAAAGGCGAATAACTCAGTAATGAAGCGTTTATGACCCATCATGTATATAACACATTTTTTACTCCAAATGATAAGTAGAATACGTGGTTTTAATATTTCACACCTTAACTGAGCCACCCTGTATTGCAACTGGGTTGATACATTGATTCAAGATCTTTCTCTTTAGGCTAATTGAGATAGTTGTTTCCTTAATTATTCCTCAAACTTTCAAGTATGCAGCCAATGTTAGTTGTATGTATTTTTTTAATAGATATTTTGCTACTGAAGTATTTGGTTCATATTCAAATTCCAGCCCAAGTACGTAAACTCAACCATTTCCACCATTTTTCCTTCTAGTGTGATGCATCGTCTATCTTCCACAAAACCATTCTGACCGAGCAGGGCTGTGGCGCCTGATAAGAAAGAGAAACGGTCAAACAGTTTTAAATTTAACATTGGTTCTTATGGGAGAATCTCATTTTTTGATAAATGCTAGAAAAGCATACATTTTTAAGAATGTTTATTTGAATTTTCTAATTCGCGGTGAGATTACTTTTTGAATGACTCATCACAACCCAAATTTCATCTATTTAATGTATTTTTTCCCTTTCCAAATGTGACTGTTGATAGTTTTTTCACAAAACGGTCACATTTAAAAAAGAAAAACAATACATTAAATGAATGAAATTTTGGTTGTGATGAGTCGATTCGAAACTCGAAAGGTAATTTTACGGCGAATAAGAAAATTCAAATAAACGTTCTTAAAAATGTATACTTTTCTAGCATTTATCAAAAAATGTTCAAAAAAATGAGATTCTTCCATAAGAACTAATGTTAAGTTTAAAACTGTTTGACCGTTTCACTTTCTCCACCAGAGCGCGACTCTTGTACGAGCTAGTTCCGAATTACAAATTGTCATCGTTTTCTTTTCATTCATTTTCAGACCAACGTTTAGACAAGCCTCATTAGTTTTTTCCAGCATTTTCTGGAGTTCGCCCATGTCCCTTACAAGTAATATTAAGTCATCTGCATATTTCAGGTGCATCAATATTTGCTCTCCTATCTGTGTTCTTCCCTCTTCCCAGTCGTATCTCTTGTAAGTTGCTATGTAGCATCGCAGTTAACAATTTTGGTAAAAGGGAGTCTCCTTGTTGTATACCCTTCTTAGCTGAATTTTTGCTTTTTCTTCATTCACATCAATAGTTGCTATAACATTTCTGTAGATACATTCAATCACATGTTGGTAGGTGGGTTAAACTGTTGGTTATTACAGTAATACTCGTGTAAATTATCATAATTATTGGTAATTTTGGTAATATCGGTTGTGAATTACTGTAATTGAGGGTTATTACTGTAATTCAGTGGTATATTGACGGTAATTACGGTAATATTCTCGTAAATTACCGTAATTGTTCGTAATTGCGGTGTAACATCGTTTTTTTGGATCATTCTAGGCAAACGTTCTTGATTTTTGGTAATATTTGTGTGAATTCGACAATTTCGGGTGATTAGTGGTGATTTCGCGTTATTTAGGCAATCATTTATGAGATAATTGCGATTTTATCTGCTGTCGGTTGATCAAATGTTGAGAAAATCGTGTCGATTTACAGTTTTAACTTCTTCGTTTCATAATATTTCCTTATTTACCAATCCTTTTTCATCGTTGGTTGTAAAATTTTTTAATTCCTAGATTTTAGCCTCTTAAGGCTCGTGAAAGAGAATTTTTTGAATTTTCGTCGATTTTCTGTCTATTTATCATTACGGTTCATTCAGTACGAGAGGTTGTGAATTCTTACGAATGTCGGCGAAATTGCGGTGGGCTTCGTAGGATGACTCATCGGCCCGTCGAGCCGGTGGCGAATCCGAGTAGGCGTAGAAGAGCGAACAATGAACGTGAAATATGCATATTGATGGTGAGATGGTACGACGATGGCGCGACGTACCATAGGCCAGTGAGAGACGATGTTAATGACCGTTGAAACGCGTAAATTCATCTGCCCGCTAGGAGGACGCTTTCGATTAAATGTAAATAGAGTGAGAAAAATTACCGCGGCGGCGTTGGCGACGACATTAATATAGTTTACTTATAGCTATAAATTTACGGCTCGAACCGAAGACTTACGTCAATACGCCTATGTCGCGATCGGTTCGCGCGTATTTTTAACTCGCTGAATTAACGTACCGGTTGTTGGCATTTTGCAGAAACCTCCGTTCGCCGAATCGACCGGAAACATCGAACTGGGCACGTTTTACCAAGAATGGAAGTCGGCGCCGCCTTTGCAAACCTGCCCCACCGATCCGAAAGTAATAGATCAGGTCGGCGATTTGACGTCACAGCTGGCTTCGTACGAAACCAGTCTGAAGGAATTCGACAGCGTGGTGACGTCGTTATGCAACGGCGCCGGCGACGAAGAAGACGAAGACGAGGATGACGACGCCAATCGTACCCTGATTCCGACGTCGATTCCGTCGCCGAAGGCCGCATCGACGCCGGATTCGACCTCGTCGCCGTCCCGGCCCAGACGGTTTAGCGAGAACGCCACGACGGCGCAGCATTTCGTGTTCTGAACGGTCGCAAAGGTCGTCTTTGACGACCGTGGCGTCAAATTTGCAAATGTTCGGTTCGATCGAACCGGACAAGTTTGTGTATTTCATCGTTTTTTTGGTTACCTGTTTTTTTTTCTTCTTGTTCGCGTTGTTTTTGTTGGGCGGTTTTTCCAAAGAGCAAATGTATCAGAAAAGGGGAAAAATTCGGCACCGGAGGTGCGCTGGCGATACCCTCGAGGACGACGGGTTTTGTAAAATATAAAAAAAGACTGATTTTTGAAGTATTTTTTAAATTATTTACCCTGTACACTTCTTCCGAAACGATTGGGAAGCTGGATCGAGGTGGCCCAGTTCGAATTGTGGAAGTGCAGTGGGCTTCGGATCGTGCTAAATTATACTCGATAGGAAAATTTTATATCAAAACGAGTGATGTTTTATTCTTTTATTTTGGTATTTTGTTATAGGCAATTTTTACGGGTAGTTTTTTACGTATCGGTCGCTTAGGTCGCGAAAAATTTTCTTTTTTTGTCGTTATTTTATATTTTTCTATTTGCTGCGTTGCGTTTTATCATTCGCGAGACGTTGGTTCTTCTGGGAAATGATCGGCTTTGATATGCGAACGCTTACGAAGCTCCGTTGGGTGGGAAAATGGTGTAAAATCGTGTAGGATTTTCGCCGATGCGCATTGAAATGTAAAGCAGTAGCCAGTTTAGTTCTGTGATATTGATAATTTGATAATAGATATTATGAATTTTGAAATATATTTGTAAAATATTGAAACGTCAGCGAAGATGATTCACGCGAGTGAAAAGTTGACGAGAACGTGGTGATTTTCTTATCTTTTTTTTTTCTCCATCGTTTGTTTAAAATTATTGTATATCGAATTTTGCCTCTTTTTTTCCTTATTATTCTTTCGTTCATTCGTACTTTGTTATGTATATTATAAGGTTACGCGTTTTAATTTATTATCGAAAAAAGGTACTTGTATCTTTTTCACGATTGTTCCTAAAGAGATGTAAATTTTTGTACTCGGATGGACACGTGTCATGGATCGCGGCTTCGCGACGCTTTCATTATCATTGGAATTATGTGAATATCCGCCTCATACTTGAAGTGTTTTTTTTTTCTCTCTTCTTTTTCTGTTATTTATTAATATATGATTTCGTAATTGAAATGCACTTTGTTCGGGGTTTGGGAGTGGTCGTAACGAATACTAGGTGGGTTCGATAAGAGACGGAATCGGCTTCGGTGTGATGGTTTGAGCATGAGTCATGGTACGTAGGTGATTATGGCGATTAGATTAACGATGGGGGTTATTTGGTTGATTGGAAGTTGTCGAGTGGCGTTGAACGGTTTTTATGCGAGAATCGAGTAATTGAAGAGGAGAAGCGTGTGAAATGAACGTGGTGAGAGGTGTAGTTTTGTGTGGAATTTATTTTAATGACCTTATTTTCATTTTATTTGGACGAATGAATGGGTTCTGGTTCTTAGGCCTCATTTATACTGGCTGTGAATTTGTCACCGAAAAAGTTGAAATAATCGGCACTGAAAAACTTCCTATCATTTCAATGAAAAGTTGAAATATTTCAACTTTTCACTGACAATTTCAGTGCCAGTATAAATGTGGCCTCATATACAGGGTTTCCCACGAATCGCCTGCCAAATATATATTTTTGGATGTAACCTGGTACCACTGATGAAAAAACTTAGAGATAAACATGTTGCCTAATTTGAAAATTGAGAGGAAACAAAAATTTTTTCAACCATGGGAATGGATAGTGCTTTAAAAACTGAAGGAATTTCGTTCTGTAGACTTTTTGCCTAACATCAAAAATGAAGGGGTCAAGAGCCATTGAAAGTTAAGGAAATTTGAAAATTTTTTGAAGCTCATTTATTTCGAGTGACCCGTAGCCCCTTCATTTTCGATGATAGGCAAAAAGTCTACAGAAGAAAATTTCTTCAGTTTTCAACCTACTATCTATTCCATTGATCAGTTTAGTTTTTGAGAATTTTTTGTAGCCCCTTCAATTTTAAAGATAGCAGCCAAAAAGTCATGAAGTGACAATTTGTTCAGTGTTCAAAGTACTACCCATTCCAATGATTGATAAAAAATTTTGACAGGATTTTTTTTAGAAGCAGCATTTGTCCCTTCAATTTTCAAAATAGGCAACATGTTCATCTCAAGGTTTTTTTTTTCAGTGGTACCCGGTTATACCCAAAAAATATGTTTGGCAGACGATTTACGGAACACCCGGTATGATATTTGTGTGAAATTTTAAAAATAGAAATATTTATAAGTGGCAGAAAATTTTTGAAGTGGTACTACGTTTTATTTAAAATTGTGACCACAAGAGGTCGTTTTCTCGAAAATGGCGTCAGCTTCGACGAAATTCACGTCGGTGATGAATTTCCCAGGTCCGAAAACCTTTCTGCATGCCCCTCATGTCGATCGAGAGCAAAAAAGAATTGATACAAAAAATGGCGAGGCTTTATCTCGAGATTCTGTCATTTTTTTACCCCAGAAAAATGTTTCTGGCTACTAAATTCCATTCTAATGCCAGATAAGTTGCTTGCTCATAATTTGAAGGCATTACAAACCGGTGTCGAATATGCTGTGTTTTGTAAAATTGAAGGCACTGGGTTGGGATTAAAAAAGTGATTTTTATTTATAAGTTCTCCCAGTGGCTGCACTGTATTTGGTTACATCATAAATAGGCCTACATTCCAGGTGAGGAGGCAGTCGTTGGCCAGCCGTCGGCGGAGGAACATGTCTATTTAAAGTGATTCAATTTTTTTTTTTGAAATTACGAGGAGTTTAATTATTTTCAAATCAGTCTGTGAAGCAGTCAGTTGGCTTTGAATCCAGCAACACAAAAGTGCAAATTTCCTCTTTTTCAATATTTTTCTACATTCTATTTTTTTTTTTTTTTTTTTTTTGAAATTACATGGAGCTACATATATGATTTTGTTCAAAATCAGTCTGTGAAGCTGTCAGTTGGCTTGTTGATCTCTATGAGGTAACATCTTCTTGGAGCAGTGGTGATATAGGGAATAGGATCTATGATCGAATCAAACACAAGCGTGAAAAATCCTTCATTTAAAAAAAATATTTCTACCGAGTTGATAATGTTGAAAAAACACAAAAAATTGGAATTCAGCGCTACACTAATGTTGCACAGTTCACTTTGTGACCCTGTGTAATTTGTGCTAGAGAGGGGCAGTTCTCAGTTGTCTTCTGGACTCCAACAAGGCAAGATGTTCTTATAGGAGCCGAGATGAGGTTTGTACATTGTACTACAAGGATTGGGGAGATTGTTGATGTAATAGCTTTCAATCTATGCTGTGGCCATTTGCAGTTATTGTAGCTCAGTAGCAGATGAACTGTGGATGAATGAACATCGCCATGAAGACAAGGTGAGTGTCAATTGGTAATTTTAAAGCAGGTAAGTAGGTGATAATGTGATATGTCTTTGGAGTAGTGGGGGTAATTATAATTGCTTGAGGGAGGCAGTTCTCAGTAGTCTTCCATGCCTCAATGCGGAAAGTAGTTGTTAAAAGTTACTAACAGGTTTATGATGAAAATGTGGTCATCAGGAGTTTAGCAGTTCTGTGACAGATTAATCATCAATGTGAAGATGCAAAGCAGTCATCAGAGATCATGGTTTTCAGAAAAGGGTGTGGCCTTGGCATCCTTCCACATCAGCCGTTAACAGTGTTCCACGAATATCCGAATATCCGGGTATGGAAAAATACTCGGATTTTAACGAGTATTCGATTGTGCATAACCGGTTATCCGATCTTTCCCGAACATTACACGAAGGGGGCCCGAATGCATTATCAGCAGGGAGCAAAATTCGTGGGAACATGACATTTAACCCACACGACAAGTGACTGCGATGTCAATTGACCGGAAAAGGGACGTCACAATGATCATGACCAATCGTATTCGTAAATAAATAACCGGGTATTTTTTCCGAATATCCGGTTATCCGGTTATATTCGTAATATCCGATTATTCGTGGAACACTGGTCGTTAATGAGTCCAGGAAGTGTCTACATCAACATGAAGACGACGTAAGTGCACATGTGATTATAAAATTGATGTACCTATATTATGTAGTGTTGTTGTAGGTATAGTAAAAGTTGGGGGAAATTTCCAGGCATGGCATGAACTAGTTTAAAAATTGACCATATCTGAGTGGGTATGATCATTCCTGGTAAGGCATGAATGTGTCAATAAAAATAAGGGGTTTGAATATATTTCCATTGTTAAAAGCCATGCCTAGTCATAAGCAGCCTAATTTCAGTAATTTCTTACATCATGCATATATCTGAGTAAACAATGATCTTGAGTTCTTGATCACAATGACTCAGACATACTTATGCCTGAAAATTTTTCCCTGGGTGATCACTTGAAAGTGATTTTCTTTTCTTTCAAACAAATGTGCAATTTACAAAAACATCTCATCTTAATCCTTTTATATGAGGGTTAACTTCAACATCAATATGTGGCAAGTCGAATCAAATTATTTGTAGGTAGATACTAGAGCTCAGCACAATATGATGTGCTAACTGGTAAGTACCGCACTGTATTGTATTTAAGAGCATTAAACGGTCGAGATGGGAAACTAAATTGTGTTAAGTCAAAAGCAATATAGCGACAAATGTGAAAATTCTGATATTTTAATGTATTTCTCATTGGTAACACAGTATAAGCTTCTGAAGATGTGAATAAATTACTGATAAATTAGCGTTACCAGGGTTCATATTTCTCATATTTATTATCACTTTATCAACTGTTTTAGAAGTTATTACTTGTTGTACTTTCAAGTCTGTTTTTTAGTGACATTTTTAATGTCACTTTGTCGCTTAGTTGCTATTGGCTTAACAGGGTTCAACTGCAATAGAGACTGTGGAGTAATGATAGGTTACCTATACCAATCCTATACCACAGCACCATAAGCCAGGGGAGTAGCCAGTAGAAAACAACGGAAGTTTCCTTGAGCCTATCTGACATCATCTTGAGCACAAAGCACACACGCAGTTTCATTGGTTTCCTGTTTGCTTCTCCACTGGGCTGCTATTCCTCAAATGCGTTATTGGCATTCTGAGCGTAACCCGTGAAGCAAAAAATGACACTTTGAAGGCGTTGTGGGCATTACCTTAAAACTTGTATTCCTGAATTTTGAATTATAGTCGTATAATTTTTGAACAACTGTCGCTTAGAATCCTATGAAAATACTGTAAAATTTTGTGAAAACGCAATGAATAACTAAATAACGCTAAAAATAAACAAAAATTCATTTCCGAACGAAAAAAAATTATACCTATCCAAAAAAATTAACCAAGGGTACATTCGTTATTAAGCACAAAATAATTTAAATTTAAGTCAATTTGTCATAAAAAATCATGAGAAAGTTCCAAAAACATTTTCCCTTAATGCGATGTACGCCTCTAAAGCCATATTTTATAAGGCGTTAGCGGCGTACTTGGCGTACTGCTAATACCCATTACGCCGTGTAACCCCCGGCTAAGCATTTCAAGAATAGCAACAGGGAGGCGTATTTTTTTGGTCAAAGTCAATAACGCATTTGAGGAATAGCAGCCCTGGCTTACTGAGCGAGGGTATAGACAATCTAGCATTACTCCACAATCTCCATTGGAAAATAAGGAGTGGATGGTGCTGCTGCTGATAAGTAATTGTAATCATGTTGATGATTGGTATATTATATTGCACCTTTGCACCATTAGGTAACTACAATACAATACAATATCCTTTTTTTTTTTTTTGTTAGTATTCTAAATTGTCATTGTTTAAAACAGTGTGATTGTGATGATGCAAAATACCATATTATGCAGAGCTCTAGTAGATACTATGTATACACGATGCCAGTTAAAGAAAGTGAGTAAACTCTCATTTTTTTCATGCTATACACAATCTCCTTTGTGGTAGTAGATAATGTAGGGTATGATAGTAACAAACTGTAATTATTAATGGGGCCATTGTCATGTTTTCAGAATAAGTCATGGACTTGACAGTCCTCTAGCTCATGCCTCATTTGTCATAATGCAGATGCACTGTGCAGGAGTGAACATAAACATCAGATATGGTTTGTTCAAACTCTTGATGCATCTCTCATTCAGTTTGCAGTGACCATGACCTAAGGAAGAGTACAGTTCAACACCAATGATAGGTAAGTTCCAAATATAGACACTGGACCTATGAATATGATAAGAGTAAGACCAGTAACTCGCAGCCATATTGACTAAATTTCATGATTTATTCCAATCGCTCCCACTGGGTGCTCTTGGCTGTGTTGCAGTCAAATTTTTGTTGTGATAACACCAGAGATTTAAAAATATGGTACCTATTATATTTTTTTGATATAAAATGGCGATATTATACATACAGTAGGTATAATACGGTATTTTAATGGTAATTTATTCAGACTTGAATGAGGAAATTGTCAAAAATTCCAACAATTCTTTGAGCAAATGCAGATTTTCAAGCAATTTTCATCAAAATTTAGTAAAATACCAAAAATACTAGAAATACTGTGTTATACACGTATACCTACCTGAATAAAATATGTACATCAGAACCTCACATCTCTGGATAACATGAATGCATCTGGAAAGTGTCAAGCACATTGAGTGTTGAAGTTGATGTTTCATTATGTAGGGGGAAACAAGTTGAAGCAGAAAAATGACTGTGCAGTCGATTCTGGTGCGCAGCACAGCCAAGAGGACCAGGTGGGATAAATTGGAATAACTCAACTATCAGCTATTCCCATCTTACCCTTCTGTCTGCAGCTACCGATCTTATTGTAGGTCCAGTGTTTATAGTTCCAAGCAATTTTATAGCATTACTCCTCATTTTCTAATGTAAGTGCACGAGTTACAGAAGTTTTTTGTCGACTATGTTTACAGGAAGCCACATTTACTTGGAGATTTCCCACCTCAACAGAATTATGCTGTGTATTGTTTTTTGAGAAGAATAACTATGGATTTAAATAGTCTCATCTTGCTGTATTTATCACTCAGTTGCTGGATGACCCAAGGATGAGTACAGGTCAGCACCAATGACAGGTCAGTTGTTCAATCAATTTCATAGCATTACTGCATGTTTCCTAATGTGAGTGCATAACATTATTGTTATTGTTTTTTGGTTTTTTTTTTTTGACAGAACACCATACTTATGTACCGTAGGCATAACATGGAGTTACTTTGGGCCTTTGGCTGTAGGAGGTAACTTTGGCCCAGCCCAAAAAGTACTGAATTTTCCCCAATATGAAAAATGAGACCATTTTGGTACTGGGCCAAATAACCCCACGTTACCATTGATACTTGTAGATTTCATATACCATGCCATTCCAGGAGCAATGATCCAGTGAGACAAGAAATATTACAGTCAAAACAGTCAACGGTTTTAAACTTTTCATGTGCCCCAAGGGATTCCGATGAAATTTTGTGGAAAAAAAGGTAAATTATTTGTTTTTGATTACAAATATTTTAAAAATTGCTCTGGTTGCAATTTTTTAAATCTAGGTAATTTTTTTATTCATCAATTTTTTTTTCTTTAATTACAATTGCATGTTTCAAATTTTTTATCAAAATTTTTATTGAATTATGAATCAAAATTTTTAAAAATAATGCTCAAAATTTACCTAAAATTCCAACACCTTATTCACTTTTTTCACATGTTGCATCTGCTTATGTTTTTGGTATGTATTTGTTTAGTTTTTTTTTAATTTTGATTATTTTTGCCTATTTTGGTCGATTTTTTTTCTCTTCAGCTTGAATACAGTCAAGATAGTAATAGTTTTGTTCAAATTGTTCAAATTTTACCTACTTCATTTTCATTTTACTTCATTTTTTTTTAGTTTTTACAAAATTTTCTAATTATTTATTTATTTATTTTTAATGTTTTGGTAATTTTTGAGAGTGAATTTTTCAACTTTTTTATTTTTTGAACATTTTATCAACACATTCTTATTCGTTATTTTTCTCATTTATTTTAAAATGAATGATTATTTTTTCAATTAAGAGTACATAGAGTAAAAACATTGATCTTTTTTCTGAATTAATGATGTTTTATTAGGTATTTATTAAGTGGGGTTTTCTGCAAGTTTTTCATGTAAAACTAAATTAAGGCTTGACCTTTGATTTGAAAAAAAATTAATGAATTTAAGAAATTGCTGCCAATTTTTGGACCACTTTCTCGTCTGTTTGTTTTGCAGATCACGTAGTTACGTTTTATGTTTTGTTTTTCCAAATACTTTCGACATATGCACCATAGACACCATAACCCTAAAGATTTTTTATTTTCGATAGTTTTCTCGGCGAGTTTTTTCAGTTATCTAGTTCGTTTCTATAATTTTGATGAATTTTTTTAATTTTCTTATTACGTACTTACTAGGTACTTAGTCATTATCTCCGAATAATTTCTTAATCGTATTTTTGCTTGTTTTTAGGACCGTTTGTTATGGATGAAAATGTGACGTTGGGAATGTATTTCTTACCTTGGGATCGCTGGCGTAGTTCATAAATAAAGCACTATAGTTGCACGTGTGGCTGCCTATCCAATTTACTGCAAGGCAAAATGTTTCGTAGTTATTTCATTACTCCAGTAAGTTCATCAACGTATTTTCTTTTCCTTATGATGTTATGCGAAAGTGAATTTGAAACCCAAAACTGGTTCGTTACAATTTTTTTTTTTACTTTTTGCTGTTAAAATTAATGGAATATTTTGTAAAATATTTCTGGGATTGTTCTAATTGATTTTTTTTTTTAAATTACATCGCTAAGTACTTACTTTAATTTCAAAAATATTTTAGAATCTTATTCGAATCTTTTCAAAATTTTCTTATTTTTAATAAGAATATTTTTAGAATTTTGAGAATATTTCATATAGTTTTTTTTTTCTGAATTGTCTATTTTTCTACTTTTGGCGTTTTATAAAATAGGAAATTTTCACTATCCTGCTACTTTTGTTTACTTTCGAGGATATTTTCATTCCCAGTTTAGAATTTAAAAAATTTGTTCATTCTCCATCATCGAAGTATTTTTTTTTAATTTTAAGAATAGCTATTTTGAGTTCTAATTTTAAATGTTTCTAAACTTGCTGTTTTTCTTCTTTTTTTTTTAGTACCTCAGCACGTGATCGTTTATTACGATACACGAAATTTTTTTACTACAATTTTTACTTCTTTTCAGGACAATTAGATTGCCTTCACTTCAAAGCAGAATTGAGAATTTTAATGAGCATATCTAAAACGATTTTCAGAATTCAAAATGGGTATGTTATTTCATAATACTTTTCGTTTTTAAAAAAAGTTTGATATTTTTAAATGTATTTTCGGTATATTTTAAATTTGAAAAAAATTATGATCTTATTGCTATTTTATTTTTAAAATGTTTTGAAATATTTTGAAACCTGGTTTGAATTTTTTTCAAATCTGCGTAATTTTCCAGTTCCGGCGGTTTCTAAACTGGATTTTTTTTCTCATTTCGTACATTGATTTTTATTAAGAAATTTTTCGAGAAAATTCTAAGCCTTTATTCTTGAAAATTTTTCAAACGTAATCTTCTCATTTTTCATAATTGAAAAATATTTCTAAACATTTCTGAGAATATTTCCAGCCCCAGTTCAAATTTTTTTAGAATTGTCCATTTTTCTATAAATTGGAATTTCTTCACACTAAGCCATAGTTTAAATTTTTTTCAAAATTTACCCTTTTCTTCTTTTTCTCGTAATGACTAAAGCGTTTGTCACGAGATAATTTTTTTTATCATTTTTATTTGGTTTCAAAACAGTTAGTCGAAGCGATGCGACGTTGAAGTTGATTGCCTTCGCACTAGTGGCTGAGTTCATCTTCATACGACCACCATAGATGCGCATGTGGTTGCCTACCTACCCCATTGCAGTATAAAATGTTTCGGCGTCGCCGTCGCTCCAATGAGTATATCAAGGTATTTTTTTCTTTTCCTAAAGAGATTATGTAAAAATGATTTTTTTTTCATGAAAGTGGAAGGAATAGAGGAAGTGCTAATATGCACGTTTTTAAATTACGTTTCTATTTTATTTTTAACTTTTTCGAAAATATTTTAGGGCCTAGTTCAAATGTTTTCAAATTTTTCATTTTTCTATTCATGATGTTTTTTCAATTTAAATTGTTTTCGTTCTGTTGCTATTTTAGTGGAAAAAAATTGGAGAATATTGTAAGCCATAATTTAGAAATTTTTAGCCGATTTTTCATCAAATAAATAGTTTGAAATTTTTCAAAATTTCCTATTTTTCTACTCATGGCGTTTATTCAATTTAAATTTTTCCGTTCTATTGCTATTTTAGTGAAAATAAAAAATTGGAGAATATGTGAGCCATAATTTAAAAATTTTTAGCCCATTTTTTCATCAAATAAGTACTTACTTACTTAGATAGTTTGAAATTTTTTCAAAATTTTATATTTTCGTGCTTCTAGTGTTTTTAAATTGGAATTTTTAAAATTGTGGTGCTTTAAAAAAAATTCCATAACATTTCTAGTCTTACATTGAAGTTCTTAGCTTATAATTCATCACTGAATTATTTTGAATAATTTTCAAGAATTGATCTTAAGGCTACATTGAATTTTTTCAAAATTTGTCTATTTTTTCATCTTTGAAGTATTTTAGTAATTCTCAAGGTCGTCTTGGGTGTTTTTTTTTTGTAATTGAATGTTATTCTTCGTATGTGTTTTATAATTTACTTGTTAGGAAAAGTTTTTGATTACTAGGAACTGAGAAGTAGGTATAGTTTTAACTATGGAAATTGAAAAGAAGTGTCAGTTTTAGTTTATATGTCGATGAACTCTCATCAGTTTGATTCAACTTCATTAATTTTTTTAAATTATTTGTAGTGTTTGTGGAAATGAAGATAAATGAAGATTATGCAACCATCTTGAAGAATAAATATCAAATTTAAATCCCGAGAAATATCTCATTCAGTTGGATTACCAAATTTGGGTAAGTTTTATTTTATTCAATTTTTTCTAAAAATCGTATGTGCCTAATTATCACAGTTTTTTCATTCTCTAATTTAGATAGGCTCAAGGAATTCAAATTGACATCTTGAGAAATGTTGAGTTCATTTTGGACAGATACCAGATTGGGTAAGTTTTGTTCTAGTTTATCTACATTACTGAGAAAATTCTTGCCTTAATTTGAATTATTTTTCGCTCGTTTTAGAACAATCTAAAGTGTTTTTATTTACATTTTTCGTAATTTTTTTCAATTTTTTCAAGTGCAGATAGCCTTTTGAGTTTTTTTAAATCGGAATTTAAAATGAATTACAGCTCGAAACTGAATTTTTTTGCTCGTTAAGAACGTCTAAAAATGTTTTATGAGAATTTTTCGTAAATTTTGATTACAAATTTTAAAAATTGCTCTGATTACAATTTTTTTGATCAACATTTTTTTCTCTTTTTTTTTGGATTGCATGTTTCAAAGTTTGTATCATTTAAATTTTTATTGAGTAATATGATTCAAAATTTTTAAAACTAATGCTCAAAATTTACTCATGCACATGCCTTTATCGACATATTAATTACTGAGGAAATTCTTGCCTTAATTCGAATTATTTTTCGCTCGTTTTAAAACAATCAAAAGTGTGTTTTTTTTTACATTTTTCGTAGGTACTCAATTGTTTTCAATTTTTTCAAGTGCAGATACCTTTTCGAGTTTTTTTTAATCGGGATTTTAATTAAATTACAATTCGAAACTGAATTTTGTTGCTCGTTAAGAACGTTTGAAAATGTTTTATGAGAATTTTTCGTAAATTTGGATTACAAATTTTTAAAAAATTGCTCTGATTACAATTTTTCCAATACCTAATCAAAAATTGTTTTCTCTTTAATTAAGGTTGCATGTTTCAAAGTTTTTATCATTTAAATTTTTATTGAATAATATGATTCAAAATTTTAAAAAATAATGCTCAAAATTTACTCATGCACATGCCTTAATTCTTTTTCTCGATTCGTTAAAACTTTTTAGTAAAAAATGTTCGTGAATTTTGAGTTTTTTTTTACTCGTGTGTGTTTGGTTACTATCAAAATTGTTTTTTCTAATCAGGAAAGCACATTACATTTTTCAATATTTTTTTTTCGGATTTTTATCAAAATTTTCATTAATTTACGATTTACGTACAATTTGTATTAAAATACCTATATTATTAATCAACAGTTTACAATTCTCATTGAAATTTTATTTATTTTACGATTTGCAATTTTTATTAAAATTTTTATTAGGTAATTTACAATTTACTTACTTATATTATTTATTACAATTTTCATTAATTTACGATTTGAAATTTTTTTAAATTAAGTTTGAATTCGTTGTTTTTACTTTGGATTTTATTTTGTTTCGATTCCAATTTTTATTGCTATTACTTAGGCGATGAAAAATGTATATTCTACGTATATTTGCATGCAAATTTGTTTCTTTACGACCGTTTATGAAGAATTTTTTTCATTTTTCCAGGTGTTCTTGTTGCTTCAGAAGTTGGTCAACTTTTCAGGGAACAGCGTAGGAATCCTTGATGCACTGTGGCGTATGGCTGTCATATTCATTCCACCAATTGTATATGGATCAAGACTGCTGCAGTATTCGAGCTGTAAATGTGATGGAAATATTATTAAAGAATGAGGACTTGAATTACGATTTTTCATAGGTACTTGAATTTCTTTGAAATTTTCTCAAACAAGTTTTTTAAAGATTTTTTGGAATGAATTATTCATTACTTTTTGTATTTTTGAAAATTATTTTGAAAATTTGCAATTTTAATTGAAAGAATTTAGATGATTTTCAAAACATGATTATTGTTTGGCAGATTTAATAATTGACATGCTGAAAAAAAATTGTATCTACTTAATTTTATTTCTAAATTAATCCTGAATTTTTTCGTGGTAGGTTGATCGATTTCATTGGTTAAAAAATTGCTTTCGTTTATGGCCCCTGAAGGGGAGCTGGATCGTCCAGCTCCAACTCCTAGTCGCACGTCCACGTCGTGGGGGCTGGGACCTCACCAAATTGTGTGCTAACGCGACAGGGGGGCGTGTTTGCACGCACGTTTTTTTCGGCCAATGAAAAATTTCTCGTTTGGAATGCTGGAAAAATTATTCAAAAATTTTAAATTTTGGGAGACTAAAAATTAAGGGAGGTATGTGTTACAGGTA
Organism: Pseudococcus viburni; assembly: GCA_033439095.1. Lineage (NCBI taxonomy): Eukaryota > Metazoa > Arthropoda > Insecta > Hemiptera > Pseudococcidae > Pseudococcus > Pseudococcus viburni. Next base: position 183,800 of record JAVBJF010000529.1, on the reverse strand, counting down.
AGTTGTGGTTAGGTGTCTCCTCATGCAGGGTCATCCTATTACTTGACAGTGTCGGATTACCCTGCATGAATTGGTCTCGGTGAGTCTCTTGCCGGATCAGGGCTTTGTCTTGATAGTAGTTGTAGGACTTCTTATGACCTGCGTAATGCGCGAAATCTTGTGCCTTTGCCGAGGATCATTGATCCCCATATCTACCTTTGCAAATCCGGGCTGGAGGGCATTACGTGGCTCGTTGCGCAATCAGGTGTCTGGTCTTTTTATCAGCATTGAGCGAAACCTGATGATGGCCGGACCCGGACGCTCTTTTTAGTATCTTAAAATTTTAACTTTCACTTTTTATTTTCACACTTTCACTTTCTTCAATTTTGAAAGTGAAAGTTAAAATTTTAAGATACTAAACAGACCGTCCGGGTCCGGCCATCATCAGGTTTCGCTCAATGCTGATAAAAAGACCAGACACCTGATTGCGCAACGAGCCACGTAATGCCCTCCATCCCGGATTTGCAAAGGTAGATATGGGGATCAATGATCCTCGGCAAAGGCACAAGATTTCGCGCATTACGCAGGTCATAAGAATTCCTACAACTACCATCAAGACAAAGCCCTGATCCGGCAAGAGACTCACCGAGACCAATTCATGCAGGGTAATCCGGCACTGTCAAGTAATAGGATGACCCTGCATGAGGCGACGCCTAACCACAACTTACCTGTAACACATACCTCCCTTACATTTTAGTCTCTCAAAATTTAAAAATTTAGAATCATTTTCCCAACATCCCAGAAGAGAAATTTTTCAATAGCCAAAAAAAGCGTGCGTGCAAACACGCCCCCCTGTCGCGTTAGCACACCATTTGGTGAGGTCCCAGCCCCCACGACGTGGACGTGCGACTAGGAGTTGGAGCCGGATGATCCAGCTCCCATTTAGGGGCTATGTATTAAAGTAGCTTTCTAAGCAATTAAATTAATCGACCTGAAACGAAGAAAAAATTTAGAAAAATTTTAAAAACAAAATCACGTAAGTAGGTTCAAGATGAAATTTTGATATTTTGATTATAAAATCTACAAAAAAAATTTGGAACAAAATATTTCAAAAAAAAAAAAAACGAAAAAATCGGCAATGAAAATACAAATTATTGTTTGAAGTAATTTCACGATTGGAAATTTATAAAGCAAGTCGAGAAAGGCAATCATTATCAGGTTGATGATTAATTTTGAAATAAAATTTTAAAAACGAAATCACGTAAGTAGGTTCAAGATGAAATTTTGGGTATTTTGATTATTAAATCTAGAAAATAATTTTGGAACGAAATGTTTTTTAAAAAAACGAACAAAATTGTTCCAATAAAAATACAAAATGTTTGAGCTAAGTTTACGATGCAATTCAGGAAAGGCAATCATCAGATTGATAATTCATTTTGAAATTCAGTTTTCAAAAAAAGAGCCAAAAATTGAAATTAAATATCTTATATGTAACTTACCTAATGTAGGAGTAAAATACAAATGTAAATAATATACCTTAATTTAAGATTTCCCCCATTCCAACTAAAGAATAAAGATTTTTATTCAGAAATTTTCATTTTCTAGTTATTTCACAGACATCGAATTAGAAAATGTCTGCCATTTGTCATGGAAAATTCTTACCATTTTCTTATTGAAGTTGGATTAAGTTTTAAAAAACTGAAGTATGAAAAAACCACTCACTTTTGAACTTCGCAGTTTGGATGAATCAGCAATCTTGATACAAACATCAAATATTCTATCTGTTCTATGAAAAGTTGATAACATTCAGAGCAATGAGAACATCTGCAAAAAAATAATGAAAAAAAATTAAAATTTAACAAAGAAAATGTAAATAAAAAAATTTGAATGCAAATATACCTACATTCGCATTCACCTAATAGTGATAAAAAATTGGAATCTAAACCAAAGAAAATTTCAATAAAAACATCGGAAAAAAAAACAATTAAATTAGTATTTTTGAGAAAAGTAAATGCATTCTTAATTCGAGACCGAAAAAATTCTGACATCTATAATACACTTACTTACGTGAGATTTAAAAAAAAATCAAGATTCATGAAAAATTCGTATAAAAACATTCTCAATTGTTTCAAAACGAGAAAAAATTGTTATAAATTATATTCAAACGAAAATTTTGATTTAAAAAAATAACTTGAAGAAAACACCTTCAAGTAAATAGATAACTGGTAATTCTTAAACACAAAATTTTTAGAAAAAATTAAAATCAAAATTTACGAAAAATTTAAAAAACATTTTCACTAATTTTAAAATAAACAAAAAAATAATTTGAATAATGGGGAGAATTCAACTGTATTTTATGCTGAGATAAAAGTTACCCAGGTGCGAGGGTGCGATATCCGATTTTCTTATTGAAGTTGAATTAATTTTTAAAAAGCTGAAGTATGAAAAAACCACTCACTTTTTAACTTTGCAGCTTGGATAGGTACATCAGCAGTCTTGAAAAACAACAAATATTCCATCTGTTCCATGAAAATTTGATCAACATTCATAGCAATGAGAACACCTGCAAAAAATGATTTTTTTTTAAATTTAACCAAGAAAATGTAAAAATAAAAAAATTTGAATGCAAATATCTATAGCTACACAATATTTACGTCTTACATCACCTAATAATAGTGATAAAAAAATTAGAATCTAAACCAAAGAAAATTTCAATAAAAACATCGAAAAAAACATACAAATTTAAATAGTATTTTTCAAAGAAAAAATTCTGACATCGCAAAAATCGTTTTAAATTACCTACATTTAAACGAAAATTTTTATTTAAAAAATAACTTGAAAAAAAACACCTTTAAATTTTTTTTGTAAATTTTGATTTCAATTTTTTCTAAGATTTTGTGTTAAAGAACTGTCAGTTACCTGTTTACTTAAAACGTTTTCACTGATTTCAAAATAAACAAAAAATAATTTAAATAGGGGGAGAATAATTTATGCTAAGATAAAAGTTACCCAGCTGTGATATCCGATTTTCTTATTAAAGTTGAATTAATTTTTGAAAAGCTGAAGTACCTATGAAAAAACCACTCACTTTTTAACTTTGCAGTTTGGGTACATCAGAAGACTCGACATTTCAAACGTCAAATATTCCATCTGCTCCATGAAAAGTTTATCAACATTCATAGCAATAAGAACATCTGCAAAAAAATAATGAAACAATTTTTTAAAAATTCAACAAAGAAAATGTAAATAAAAAAATTTGAATGCAAATATAAAAACATTCTCAATTGTTTCAAAATGATCAAAAATTGTTTTAAATTACCTACATTAAAACGAAAATTTTGATTAAAAAAACAACTTGAAAAAAACATCTTCAAGTAAACAGGTAACTTGCACTTTTTAAACGACAAAATTTTTAGAAAAAATTGAAATAAAAAATTTACGAAAAAATTTTAAAACATTTTCACCGATTTCAAAATAAACAAAAAAATAATAATTTGAATTAAAGGGGAGAATTCAACTGTAGTTTATGCTAAGATGAAACTTACCCAGGAGTGATTTCCGAAGTGAACTTATTATTATTCAGAGGTTAAAGATGATATTTTTAATCTCCAGAGTAGGTACATGAAATCTTCATTTTCACAAACACTATAAACAATTAAAACAAATTATTCAAATTGGTTTAAAGCAATAAAAAGTTGATTTGCCATAATTAAGTTGAATGAAGCTGATATTAACCCATCGACACCTAATTAAAACTGACAAACTGACATCCCTGGCTGAGTATTACTTTCTACAAACAAAATTAGTTTTTAGAGTTAAAAAATTATACCAATAAGAATGGTAGACTGTATCAAACATTGATTCAAAAAAAAATTTAATATCTCAATTGATAAAAAATAGGCGAATTTTGAAGAATCGAAATTTAGGCTAAAAATTCATATTACGAAGATGAAAAATAGAAATTGAACGTGTCACAGCAAAAAGAACATAATAGAAAAAATGACGTTTTTGGGAAATCACGATTGAAGTTTGAGTATACTTTTTTTGATACTAAATTAAGGAATTGAGCTGGGGAAAAAATTTTACATTAAAATTTCATTTTTTTGCTACAAGAAAACAGCTCGCCCATCACTTGATATCTTTTCTATTTTTTTCTATATTAAAAACAAAAGGTTGAGTTATATGTCCTTTTTGCTGTGACAAAATTTCATTTCGATCCTTCTAGGTTTTATGACGTATAATTTTTCCGGAAGTGAAAATTTAAAAAAATCTTCATACAAAAGTTGAAGAGAATGAAAAAATGAACATTTTTGTGAAAAAATTTCAAATTATCTCTTGAGGGAGCGGATATATCGCACTTTGAAAAATGACAACTTTTTTTTCATTTTCTTGGTTACAAAAAAATACTAAAAATACATTTTGCACGAATTTTATTATTTTTTCAAATTTATGACGAAAAATTAACTAAAAAAACACTTCATTAAAATTTCACAATCATCTGCACAGTGAAAAAATTACACATTACGCGAATTCTCTAAAATCAAACATGTAAGTAATGTAGGTACCGAAATTGCGAACTTCGCATTTTAAAAACGCCATAACTCTTCGAGGAAAACATATTGGAAGGTGGGAGGGGGCTCATTGGATAGAGAAAACGTCAGAGAATACGAATCGCTTGTCTTATCAAAAAGGACATAATTATGCTGAGTTATGCCCTTTTTGTTGTGACACATTCAATTTCAATTTAAAAAACGTTAAGCTAAGGTTCATAATATTCTAAAGAATTTTTTTAAATAGGCTGAAAAATTTAAAACTAGGGGTTGAAATATTCTCGACATTTTTTTAGGTAGAGTCGTAGAGTGAAAAAATCCATATTTTGAAAAATGATTCTCAAAAACATTTACTTAGATAGAATGAAAAAAAATCCAAATTCCAAATTAATTTTGGATGTATTATGTTTAGTAAGCGAAAAAATATTGAAAAAATAACTCACCCAGTTTGAATCTTGAAAATAGTTCGTACATGTGCAGCCTTGATGATTGTATGAACTAAAGCCACCAGTGCGAAGGAATAAACTCAAAACTCAATGTCGTATCAATACCGTACCTATGTGCATACTCGTCCTGAAACCGAATAAAATAGTAGTTGAGAAATTATCATGGGGTAAATGACCAAATTAGCATTTACTTAAAAAAAAAAAAAAAAAAGAGAAAGAAAAAAAGAAAAATTTAAAAAAATCCAAGTAAGTATGTAAGGTGTTGAACATTTTCGAAAATCTTTAAAATGAAATAGCAGTGCGATGAAAAAAATTGAAAATTACAAACAACTGAAATAGAAAAATAGATGATTTTGAAAAAATTAAACTAGGACTTACATTCTCGGAACGTGTAAAAAATATTTCAATGAAAAATTGGTAAGATTTTGAAAAAATTCAAATAAAAGCTTATTTTTGTAATAAAATAACGATAAAAAGATTGCAATTCTATAAAACGCCAGAAATTTAATTAGGTTCTAAAATAGTATCGAAAATTTTTGAAAAATAAAATAACCGCGGAATAAAAAAATTCCCAGTTTAAAAAAAAATCCAAAAAAAAACTTCCAAAATATTCTATGATTTTATAAGTGAAAAGCAATGTAATGAAATAACTTACCCAGTTCTAAATCTTGAAAATGGTTTTGGACAGTGCAAAGGCATTAAACTCCTACACTGCATCGACCAACCAATTGTCCTGAACACAAATAAAAATATGATTCAAAAGTTATCCCATAATAAACGACTTGAGTACTTAATTGCTTGAACCCGAAAAAAATACAAATTTTGAAAAAATTTTAAACTAAGTACGACACAAAATTGATATAATATTCTCAAAATTTTTTAAAATTATAAAATGGTGAAAAGTAAGAATTTTTCAAACTAAAGCTCAGAAAATCTCGATTTTGAATACAAAACACCAAAAATAGAAAAGTAGGAAGGTCATTTTGAAAAAAACAAATTGAGGCTTAAAACACTTACTTTCACAAATTGTAAAGGTCAAAATACCTCGATTAACACTCTTTTCGCGATTGTTTCACTCAAGGTCTCGAAATTCATTTTTTTCAGCTTTTTTGTCATGAAAAATCAGCGAAAAAAGTAAATTTTGAAACTTCAAGCAAAACTATTGCAAAAAGGGTGTTAATCGGGATATTTTGACCTGCTGAATACAAATAAGGTATTGGTTTTTTCATTTGGCCATTTATTTATTATTTCTGTATAAAACGCTCAAAATTTGAAAAATCTGCTAAAATTACTACGTTTCTGTAAGGGTTTTCGCAATTTTCGACCCTTAGTTCACAGAATCGACCAAAATCAAATGCACAGCAAAATTCTACATGAAAAAACCCATTTTTTAGCAATTTTTCCAGGGTGGTCGCTCTTCGATTATATGGTATTTTTTACGATTGAAAACTTCAAATAACCGAAAAAACACGAAGAAATGCACCAAAATTGTTGAAAAAATTATCATAAATACACCTCTACGAGATATAAGTTTGTGTCAAAGAACAGAAAATTTCCTTAACTTCTGTTAAAATTAAAAATTTTTGAAAATAATGCAATAAAATGGCCATAACACTGAAAGGGAGGGGGTTGGGGGTTAACATTTTTTTAGCATGTTTTTACATCAAGGGGTACCATCTAAGGAGGTTAGAGTGAAAATCGCACCTCCAGTGCAATAATAACACATCTCAAAAAAAAATTTACTTCTTTATTTTTGATGTAAATTGAAAACGGATCAAAGATGAGCACGTTTCAGGAAAAAATACGAAGGTCAATTTTTTTTGAGATGTGTTGTTATTGCACTAGGGGTGCAAAATCGGAGGGGGGCCAAATTCACACCTAATCCAGCCATACCCTTTATATTAAATTTTTGATATTTACTTACAAAATTTTGCCATTTTTTGCGTTTTTGGAAGTTATTATCAAAATATGTATTGTTCAAATTTCATTAAAATTTTGTGTTTTCCAATAAAATACGCAATACTTATGACGAGTGATCATTTGTTTTCAATTTTTAGCTCATTAAAAAAAATAAAAACAAGATTTTTTTCACTCTCCTAAAAAATTTCTTCTTTGGCGGATATCTCCGACAAATTTTGATCAAACAAGGGTTAATAGTGTATCAAAAGGTAGTAACTTTTACGTAGATTCCGATTTGACCATCAAAACTAAAAAGAAAGACCCCGTTCAGAAATAATGTACGATTTGGCATTTGCCTGTATTGAAAATTTTTAAAATTTCATTTTTTCATAAATGTGTAAACTAAATGGTACGAAATTTTTTCCACCAACAGAGAACCCCTTGAAGTTTGTGTGACAGAAATTTGAGGTTGATTGATGCCATAGACATATGTAGAGCCGGCACAGTGAGTCGCCAAAGTGTCACGAGGGGTTCAAATTTTGGTTTTTCGCCTACAACTTTCGAAATTACGCACTTACGAAAAAAAGTTAAAACAAAAATTGTAGATCATGGGAAATTTTCAAAATCGGAAAATTAAAATTTGAACCCCCTCGCCCCGACGAAAAGGAGTCAAAATATTCACCAATTTTAGGAAAGTTCGGGAATATTGAAATACATAATACTGTAGGTACTGAGCCTATATATACAAAACTTCCCGTTCCTGCTATTTTTTTTGGGGGGGGGGGCTTATTTTAGCTAAAATGTCCGTATTAAAATTAAACTGATTTTTATAAGCAAAAAATTCTGGAAAAACAACTTACCTTACTTGAAAAATAATGGTTCAATCTGGGTTCATGTTATCAAAGATCAACTGTAGAATTTTCCATGGGAAATGGGATTCCATCTGCTTTATACAGTGGCGGTTGATTGAATCCACTTTAAATGGTATATGGAACATCTGCAAAGAAAGAGCAAAAAAAAAATTTAATTTTATCACAAACACAATCGCTTTAAACAAGCAGAAAAAAAAATTAAAAATCACTTGGTGTTGAGACAATTGGTAAATATTTGAAGCATTATTTTAGATTACAGAATGAATAACCTACTAGAATTTTAATCTTTAATTTCAAAATTTCGAAATGTCCAGCACAAAAAACTAAAATCAAAAAACAAAATTTCAAAGGCCTGCCACAAAAAATGATAGCAAATTCAATAGGTAAATAATTTGATTAGGTACAACACTCCTAAACAAAAATTTCTCCAATGAACGCCCCAAAAAATTAATTTTATAAAGGGATGTCCAGTTAAACGCGTAAAAAAAATGTGGAGTACATATCTAATTACAGAAAAAATAAAATACTTGCCTATCTTTCAGTTTCAGAATTCACTCTTCCATTGTTTTCATTTCCCGCAAATTCCACAACCAAACATCTAAAAGAAAAAAACAACACACATTATAAATAAGCCACAACAGGACACATATTGCAAACATCATAGTATATTTCACAACAAGGGAGAAAAATTGTTTTTTCTTCGAATTTTGAAAAATATTTTTCTCTATTGTGGGAGAAAAACGCGAATTTGAGCTCTCGAGCGATTCAAGAGAGGGAGTAAAGTAGCGTTTTACTACCTCTATAATGAAAATGAATTACACATGTATTAAAATTATTTACAAATTTCAGTTGAAAAAAATGAACGCGTTTTTTGCTTTAAAGCAAAAATCTTAGAACATGGATATGTCAGTAAGATATACTATCTTCTCAAATTTAATATAATTCTTCAGGATGTTCATCAACTTATATTCAACATGGGATGTACTTCTTTCAATGCCCTTAAGGTATGGCAGCTTCATTTATTTAGTTACTGTGTTACCACTATTACACAGGTCTAAAGACACTTTTGATTACCATTAAGGAGAGGGATGCACCATACACTCTGCTTCTAGTGCTGTGCCTCTACCAAACTAGCGCATACCTTCCCAACTACTATCTCTCACACAATCATTTTCCCGGCAATCTTTCCCAATTTTCTGTCTGACATTCTGTCCAACTTTCCATCTAACATTCCATCTAACCCTCCATCTAACTTCTTTGAGTCTAACATAATGTCATTATGTCTTAATTTAAAAATATTACTATCTAACGCTCCATATAATGCTTCATCTAACGTTCCATCTAACTTCTCGAATTTCCGATCGAATCTCCAGCCGAATTTCCGGCCGAATTTCCGATCGTCCCGTTTCCGATCGAGTAGTTTCCGATCGTCGAGTTTCTGATCGTCGAGTTTCTGATCGTCGAGTTTCTGATCGTCGAGTTTCTGATCGTCGAGTTTCTGATCGTCGAGTTTCTGATCGTCGAGTTTCTGATCGTCGAGTTTCTGATCGTCGAGTTTCTGATCGTCGAGTTTCTGATCGCCGAGTTTCTGATCGTCGAGTTTCTGATCGTCGAGTTTCTGATCGAGTTTCCGATCGAATTTCCCGTCAAATTTTCGATCAAATTTTTTTTGACCGTCTTTTTGACCGACTTTGATCGACTTTTCGACCGAATAAAATACAAATTTTTTCCAATTTTTTTCAAGTCCAACATAATATCATTATGTCTTAATCTAAAAACGTTACATAACCATCCCAGCGTTCCGTAGCACCTCCAGCGTTACGTTACACTTTTCAAATTTTACCCCCCCCCCCCAGCCCCCAAGTCTAACATGTTATCAGCAAATTATCATGTTCAAATGTTCAAATATAATATTTAATTTTATTTATGTTTTTTTAAGTCTAACATAATGTCATAATGTCTTGATCCACCCTAACAACATGTCATTATGTCTTGATCCACTGTGATCATTACACATAACCCGTAACCCGTCCAAGTCTAACATAATATCAGCAAATTATTATGTTGAAATATAATATTTAATTTTATTCATGTTTTTTTAAGTCTAACATAATGTCATAATGTCTTGATCCACCCTAACAACATGTCATTATGTCTTGATCCACTGTGATCATTACACATAACCCGTAACCCGTCCAAGTCTAACATAATATCAGCAAATTATTATGTTGAAATATAATATTTAATTTTATTGATGTTTTTTTAAGTCTAACATAATGTCATAATGTCTTGATCCACCGTAACTGTAAGAATTTTCAAGTGTAACCATTGACCGACTTTTTGACCGACTAAAATACAAATTTTTTCCAAGTTTTTTCAAGTCTAACATAATATTATTATGTCTTAATCTAAAATGTTAAAATATAATATTTAATTTTATTTATAAGTTTTTTTAAGTCTAACATAATGTCATAATGTCTTGATCCACCGTAACCGTAAGAATTTTCAAGCGTAACCATTTTCAACTGTAACCATTTTCTAGCGTAACAATTTCAAAATTTTACCCCCCAGGCCTAAAGACATATGAACCGTGTTAAATCAAAAGAGACCAAGCGACAAATTTGAGTGTGCTGAGATTTTAACGTATTTCTCACTGGGAACACAAAATAAGCTTCTGAACACGTAAATTACTGATAGATTAATGTTACCAGAGTTCATATTTCTCATACTTATTATCCCTTCTTCAACTTTTTCAGAAGTTATCGTACTTTCAAGTTTGTTTTTTGGTGAAATTTTTGATGTCGCTTGGTCTCTTTTGATTTAACACGGTTCATATCCATGTCAAAAAAGTAAGATTATAGAAATTTTAGAGTAAAGTTTTTTAAAAAAAACAATAGGTAATGAAATCACAATAGGTATTATTACCTAGGTACTTAAACTTATTTTCATAATTTCAAACATAAATGTCTGTTTCTAGTTCTACAATAAACGAATCAGGTAGGCAGTAAAATTCCGATAGGAAATGAAATACTCATCTATAAAGAGGTAAATTAAAAACAAATATGTACCTAATATATTACACTACAAGAGAGCAAAGTGTGTGATTCCAAACAAGTGTGATAAGGGCTGCATCACACAACTCACACAAGTTTGGATTTACACACATTTGCCCTCATGTTGTGTCTGCTATTTTTTATAATTTTTGGACAAAGAATACCTACTTCATTACTACATTGGTTCATACAGACATACACTAAAACCAAAATATATGATTGGTATGTTTTTTTTACCTCAACAAATACAACTGTAGTGTATTGTAAAAATTTAAGTAACAATTCCATCCTAAACCTGAACTCAATTTTTTATATTCAATGTGTAGCTACCTATTGACAAAACAGCATTTTTTTGAAACATTCACACTTGTGAAACACAGTTTTATTGCATATCGTCCCAGTCCCAGTGTCCCACTAATGTTAAAACTGTCTAAGTGCCATTTTTCGTTTTTTACAGGAGAGCTGAAAAACGTAACAAAATTTGCATTGCGCTTATGGACTTTGCAAATTTTAAACTCGTTTTTTTAGGGTTTAAATTACTTTAAGTTACGTTTTTTATATTTTAATCGATGCAGCTTGATTCGCTGAATCCAAAATTATAAAAAAGTCAATTTTAAACAAAGTGGCACTTAGACGGTTTTAACATTAGTGGGACGATATAAAACCCTATGCACAAATACTTGGAGCACTATTTTTTCAAAAAAAAATAATGCAACCATTTAATCCTGGAGTCCAACTCCAAATAGCAAATGGTGTGCTCAAAAATCTCAAAAAACACATTTTTTATAAACAGTGCTTTTTACATCGTTGAGCGCATTCCTTTTTTCACTACCACCACAACCAACACCACTGCAACGTTGCCACATAATTACTTTTTCTTATCAGAGTATACGTTCGTACCTGGAGCCTCAATTATGGAGGTAAACCTTTATTTCCTTTGTTTATTTTATACATGTAACATGGTAGCAGAGTTATACAGATTTTTCGCCTCTCAGTACTTTAATTAACAACCCAACCAATCTTAAGTGCATGTAGTAACTTACCCATGTTAACTGCTTAAACCGCTCTACAACTGCGTCAGTTGATTACATCATACATTGTATGCAGTAATCAACCCATATAAAACTCTTGTTTCGCCATCTCGCCGGTCATCTATCAAAGCCGCTGCATATCTAAAAAAGTCCAACGTTTAGCCAAAATTGATGTCAGCACCTGTAGGTGAAAATCAAGTATGCTAAAGCAGCGCAAAAAAACGAGTAAACAACATTACAATGAACCAAAACTAAAATCTTATTTTGATCGAAGTAAAGTCTGCAACCACCGCCAGAAAACTCCAATATCACAGCTCGAGTTGTTGCCACTTTCACTTACCTTATCATATCCGCTTGTGTTTATGCTTACATCCAGTGTAAATATCTTTTCCTCGCCAGGACTGGCACGGCACCTCATTACTGAGAGTTCCAAGTGAGCAACGTTGTTACAGTACTACGTTATTATGTAGTCATGTTAGCTTTAATGTTTGTAACCATTAAGCCTTATTATTCGTTGTTCTTTAATTAATAAATCACAATTATGAGTGTAAATCTTTCTTTCCTTTGTTTAATAATGTGTAACACCTTTGTCAATGGGGTATGTAATTAATAACACAAAACTATACATATATTTGAGTTTCGGTTGTGTAACGATCACGGTTAGACGTTCGTTGGTGTGTTCTCTTATGTTTGCGAACCAGTTCAAGTGTATACTGATAAAGTTAACGAGAGTCCGTGTTGTAGCTGTTATCCAAGTTAGATAAAACTTAAAGTGCCGAACCATTCCGAGATGGATAAAGTATTAGAAAAGCTTGAAAAGATTGACAAAAAGGTAACTGAAACGAATAAAACGGTAACTTCGCTTAATCAGAAGGTGGATACTTTAACAACTCAAATGGCGACCCTTGACACTAACTACAAAGTCCTTACCGACAAATTCAAAAATTTTAAGGAAACAAGCAGAGATCTGTCAAAGGCAATAAATGAAATGGAGCAGTATAGTCGTAAAAATAATATTATAATCAATGGTATCCCAAAGACAGAAGATGAGAATATTCGAGAGATATTTTTTGATTTGGCGGAAAAGCTGCAAGTTAAAATCTATCCGTACAACGTTTGTGCCGCACACAGATTACCTGCACGAGATAACAAACCACCAGCTGTGATAGTCCGTCTCAACGATAACGAAATAAAATCGGAGATAATAAAAGCATCGAAAACCGTAAAACCAACAGCGAAGATTTTAAATTTCAACTCCAAGGATATTATCTACGTCGGGGATCATTTAACTGGTTTTGCTTCGAATTTGTTGAGGAAAGCTAAAAACCTCAAAAACGAAGGAAAAATTCTATCAACTTGGACTTTCAATGGCCAAGTGTTCATCAGGCGTTCGGAGGAAGAACATGCTGTGAAAATTTCCGAAGAGGATCAGCTCAGCCGGTACATGGAAGTAATCCACGAAAAACCTAACATAACAGCCAACAAACCATGCAGAGCAACAAAGAAGAAATAATGTAAATCGCCGAACTCAACCATCTGCCCAGTAACGTCCGGTCAACGAGGGCAGTTACGACCAATTTTATACTCTCAACCCTTTTTTTCAAAAAATGTTTCTTTTTCAAAAATCGATTCTCTTTTAGAAAACGATTCTTTGTTAAAAAATGATTCTTCCTTAAAAAATGATTCTTCCTTAAAAGATGAGTCGTTTTTGGAAAATGATTCCTATCAATCAAGTAAAATTAGCAATAAATACGAATTAAAATCTATAAAAATTACACAAAACCTATACGATCTTGTCACTCTAATGTTAAAAAAAAGAACACTTCGATATGGGTTGGTAGTTTAAATGTTAGAACTCTGAAAGATAATATAAAACTAGAAGAATTAGAAAATGCTCTGATTAAATCAAACATAGATATACTAGGAATTTCAGAATGTAGGCGTGATGGAGAAAAGATTATTCAAACAAAAACTGGAAACTTATTCTATCACATAGGAGATGACTCAGGGCAAAAAGGTGTAGGTTTCCTAATAAAGAAAAAATTTCAGGATAAAGTAATTGAATTTAAAGGTATATCTGAACGTATTGCTACAGTTTGTTTCAAAATTTCAAGGGGTACATTAACTATAATCCAAATATATGCCCCTACTTCAAATGCTCCTAAAAATACAGAATACATTCTTTAAAAAAAGAAAAGGCAAAAAATGGACGTGGATATCACCAAATTTGGAAAACAAAAACGAAATAGACTATATATTATCAAACTCAAATGAAAAATGTATAACAAATTTTGAAGTTTCTAGTTCGTTTAAATTTCACTCTGATCATAGACTAATAAAGGCAAAATTATCAATAAACAAAAATAAAATTTTCCCGAAAAGACAAACAAGAAATATCTCTAGGATTAACAATGATCGACAAAAATTACTCTTCAGGGAAAAGTTAAATGAATTGGTTGAAAAAAACAAAAAAACAAACCAAAGTAATATAGACATAGACAAAATAAATGAATCTTTGATTGATATGATCTCACAAGCTACGAAACATGCCGATTCTATGCACGAGTTCCAGAAAGAAAAGAAAGAAAATCTACCTGAGGATATCAAAGAGCTGATAAAAAAAAGAGAAACTCTAAAGAGAACACCTCACAAGTCGAATAATATGAAAATTGAACTAAGCTTAATTTGTAAAATCATTAAAAGTAAACTAAGGTCTTGGAATATTAAGAGACAAAATGAATTTATTGAAAGCATACTATCTACAACAAAAAGTACTAAAACAATTAGGAAAAAGTTATCCTTAGGTAAAGAATGGACAGTTTTTCTGAAAGACTCAAAAGGTAGAAAAATTCACAGCAGGGAAGAGATCAACTCACATGCTATAGACTTCTACACAGACCTATATAAAGATCCCAATAATAATTCAAATTACGAACTACTCACAGACGAAAACGAACCAAGCATATCAAAAGATGAGATTCAAAACTCAATCATAAAATTAAAAAATAACAAGGCTGTCGGTACAGATGGAATTTTTAATGAACAAATAAAGGCGGGGGGTGAAGTAATCTTGAATTACTTAACCTATTTTTTCAACAAGATACTGGAAACTCATAGAATCCCTAAGGCATGGAAATTTTCAGACATTATTTTACTTTTTAAAAAAGGAGATAGGCATAACATTGAAAACTACCGACCCATTAGTCTATCCCCAGCTCTGTCAAAAATCTTCTCGAAAATACTCGAAAACAGACTGAAAAAATTACTAAATGAAGAACAACCAGTGGAACAAGCTGGGTTTAGAAGAGGTTACTCTACCATTGACCATTTATTCACCATAAATATATTAATCGAAAAAGCAATGGAATACCAAATGGAACTCCATCTTGCCTTCATTGATTTCAAAAAAGCTTTTGACTCCATAAAACACGAATATATGCTAAACACTCTAAAATCACAGGGAGTCCCACATCACTTTATTAATATAATAAAAGATATGTACACAAATCTCAAGGCAGGAGTTATTACAGATATGATAGGTAACTATTTTGAAATTATGAAAGGAGTAAAACAGGGAGACCCTCTATCACCACCTCTATTCAACGCTGCTCTAGAGCAAATATTTAGAAAACTAGGTAGAAAATGGGAAAACAAAGGGGTTACAATTAAGGGGAAAAAACTAAACAACCTGAGATTTGCTGATGATGTAGTACTAATTGCTGAAAATGAGGAAGACCTAAAACAATTGATTGTAGATCTAGAATCCGAGGGAAAAATGGCAGGGCTAGAAATCAACTACGAAAAATCAAAAATTATATCGAATAAAAATCACAGCAAGGAAATAAAAATCGGGGAACAAAAAATTGAAGTATCAGACGAAACCATATATTTAGGGCAAATCATCTCTTTCGAGGACAGATCATTTAAAGAAGTTAAAAGTAGAATTGCATCAGGATGGAAAAAGTTTTGGTCGTTAAAAACGATTTTCAAAGGTCCATACAGTCTAAAACACAAAAACCAAATATTTAATGCCTGTGTACTACCTACAATTACATATGGCGCACAAACCTGGTCCCTAACGAACAAAATAGAAGAAAAACTAAAAGTAAATCAAAACTCTATGACTAGATCAATTTTTGGGTTCAAATTAAAAGATAAAAAAAACATAAATAAATTAAACAAAAAACTTGGTAATAAATCAATTTTGGCAGAAATAAGGGGTAAAATTTGGGACTGGGCTGGCCATTCAAGTAGATTTCGGGATAATAGATGGTCCGGAGAAATAAGTGATTGGACTCCCTATTCAAAGAGAAAAAAAGGAAGACAGAAGGCAAGATGGAGGGATCCGATAACAAAATTTCTGAACAACAACCTTTTTGAGAGAGTGGCGCGAGATCGGACGGAATGGTCGAGGTTGAGGGAGGCCTTTGCCCATAATGTGGGCTTGTAATTTTACGCTGTAAATATTACACCAAATATAGGCTTATTTTATTTTATTTTTTATTTTTTATTTATACATATATTTGTGGTATGTGTTACCTACTCGGGAGTAGTTCCAAACAGAGGAATCATTATTAGCGCATTTCCCAATACTAATATCAATTTTGCTCTTACCAGGCTACAGCAGAACAAGTTTCAATCAGACTCATCACAGAATGAGTTCTGGGGACACAAAAAGACCTTCACATACAACAACTCTTGTGCAGCTCACTTGCACATCTATAGCCTAGAGCTGCTACCTATCAAATATCAACTCGAACCTATCGCACAGTGTGACTTACTATGAAACACAATTACTGCGGGTAAAAACCTATGACAAGATCGAATATCTACTCGAATAGTCGGCCATACTTGGAAAGTACACTCTGGCTGAGAAAACCTACCTAGAAGACCTATCTGATTTTGACCTAAATCTCCACCAGATCTGACTGTCTACGAATGGAAGGAGGAAAGAATGGGAAAAATGTGTGTACATGGATTTGTTATACTAAGCATGGGGGGGGGGGGGGTGTGTCAATTGATGAATGATGAAACCAAAACTTCAAGATCAATATTTCAAAATCATTTTGTATGTTAAAATTTAATCAAAAGTATGCATTAAACCTAAAAGTCACCTCTATAGCATATCCATTGTAAGGGTTTAAAGGCTTTTGTGTCACAGTGAAACTTATTTTTTTAAATTTTGATGCAATTTTTTCAGGGTAAAAATTTTTCTATTTTCAGAGCAGTACTTAACATTACGTGTAGGAATATTTATAAGAGCCCACTTTTTCGAACAAACTGTAAATTTTTTCAAATTTTTTAGACTGATTATGCTCAACTGCGATCTAATAGCACATACGTACACCTTACTCTATCTAATTTTAGTTCGGACTCGTTAGTGAAAATGTTTAATTTAAAAACATACCTATATGTACTACATTAAATACCTATGAGTGCAATTAACCGATGACTTGCTGATCCAATCAACAATAAACGAGCAACTGTTTCCTTGACAGGAAAAAAATTTACAGCCTGCTGTTCAAGCACGTGTAAGTGAATTATATTGCCGTGTTATTCATTAAATAAATTGTTAGACATAAATTCTTGAAAAATGGGATTTTTTTGTAACATTTATGATATACGTATTCACTATTTTCTGTGAAATTTCAAACGAGTAACAAGTAAATACAAACGAATCGAATAAATACGACTTTGTGCAAATTTCTTCAAAATGGTAACCAGATGGGTGTTATTCCTGAATATATTCCTTAATTTTACCAACTATTCTGAAGTCGGTTGTGTTTTGGAAACAGTGCAACAAATAATGTCTTTAATATTTTTCCCTTCAACAAGTAAGACACATTTCTTATTAATGTAGGTAAATAAGTATTTTACAATTAGGATTTTTTACGAAACGTCTCAACTTTGAACGCTCATATCTCGAGATTGGTTTGGTTCAAGATAAATCTGTTGGCACGGTTCTGTAGAGAATTGAAAGGACATTCAAAATTGATAGTTACATTTTAAAAAGTTCAAAACTGAACTATTGTTATGAAAGCTCAACTTACATAACAAGTAAGTATAAAAAATGAAAACTACATACCACTTAAAAATCGGTGTCATTCCATGGGAAAAGGTCCCACCTTGGATTTTTTCTGTTTTCGAGAAAATTATATTTTCAAGTCGGTAGAGTCAAAGTTAAGTGGGACCTTTTGAGTTTTTAGGGGTCTACTCTAGGACTAGCGCACCTAGCGGGAAGTCTGAGAAATGCTCAATTAAAGTCAGTGGCGTGGAGACAGCTTCAACTTTACCGGACATTTTTTGGAATTTTAGCCATCCACCCACCCACCATCCCCACCACCGCTCACCAATGGGAGCCAAAAAAAACCAATATGGGTATCAAAATACTGGATTTTTTCGCGGGAGTTGAATGTTTGCAAGATTTTGAGTTTTAACCGGGCCCGTAAGTCCGGATGGTTTGGAAGGGGGGCAATAAAAAATGAGACAAATTAAATGATGCCCTCATTTCGTAAAAAATTTACATTCTTTTTTCAAGCTACAAGAATTTCTCACTAAGAAAAATTTTTTATGAAATTTTTCAACATATGTGACCTTCCAGGAAGAAACCGACCTTCGGTCCGAAAAAAAATTTAAAATAAAAGTTTCTCAATCAATCCAAAACAATGATTATCATTTGTTTTGGATTGATTGAGAAACTTTTTTTTTTAATTTTTTTTCGGACCGAAGGTCGGTTTCTTCCTGGAAGGTCACATATTTCATTAGTGACACTGCTAAAAACCGTTTCAAAAAATTATTTCAATTTATTTTAAAGAAAAAATTTAGATTCACTTTTTAAACCTTTGAATGAAAAACGTGAATTTTTTGAAAACTGTGGGAATCCAAATGCAGTTGGCAGAACTGCCGTGAAAATTTTTAAAAATTTCATCAAAAATTATATTACACGATCACGATCAAAAAAACTTATGATTCGCAATTTTCAACCAGCTTGTAAAGGGCGAAAAGTGTATCCAATTACGAAGTCATTTGAGTGCATAGTGTAGAAACTGAAATCGCATTTTTTAAAGGATGACCAATGTTTCCAGCAGGTGGTACATGGTGGTACTATCCAAAAGTTTTTAAAACTGTGAGTATTTTTTTCTTAATGACAAAACTTTGACGTCTCCTAACTCCTAATTTTGTTTTTCTCGGAGCCAGAAGAAGAGAGGGCTCGAAAATTTTTGAGAAAGTCTCATTATTCTTTACATTCAAAGAACCGAACAGCATTTTTGATCAATTTTCCAGCCTTATTCAATTTTTTTATTTTTTAAATACCTATGAGTTTAAAAAACCCAATTGAAATATCGCCCAACCTAGATCAAAATTGTAAAAATTCATTTCAAAAGTTAGGTAGGTAATTAAGTGCTACAACATTGCAAAAAAAAAACATTTGTTTAGAATAATGTATGGGAATTATTGAGTATTTGTCAGGATTTCTAAAAATTCTGACGTTTGAAATGAGATTTTCACAAACTTGATATTTTAATGAGAAATTTATTAGAATTAAAGAATTTGAAGCGAGTAGAATTTTCAACATTTTCAACATTTTGAATGAAAATTGATTATGATCGAAATTTTGAGCGTATGCGGAATCAGATGACCAAATGGAAGGATTCTATAGAGGCAGCATTTCCATATTTTGGTTTTTTACGAGGGGTTTTTAACAAATTTCTCCAGAGGAAGGGGCAATGTTGAGAAATGAAAACATCGTGTGGCAGATCGATTCTAACAAATTTTGAGGTTGTAGAATTCGAATATTACCTTACTTTTTGAACCGACCCCCTCTCCGTGCTCTAATCGACCCCCTCCACCAGTCTTAAGTGATCAACACGGAATTGAGTTTTTTCAAAAAATTACAGTGAGGGGATTGGATCAAAATGTAAGTCGATATTCGAATTCTACACTCTCAAATTTGTTAGAATCGATATGCCACACAATATTTTCGTTTCTCAACAAAGTTTTTCCCAAAATTGAAGGGCTAGTGGGGCACTGATGGGTCAAATCCAAAAAATAAGCTAATATTCGGACTCAGCGCCCTCAAAAACCTAACAAACAACAGGTCACACGTTATTTTTCAATTTTTTGAATTTTCACCCTGTCAAGGAGGCCACTCAGGAGGGTTCAGAGGAATCGGATGAAAAAACTGAATACTTATTCGAAATCAGCGCCTTCGAATTAGTAGTAATCGATGTGTTACTTTACTTTTTCGATTATTTGAATTTTGGTTAAAATTGTGGACCCCTGTACTCCCTAAGGGTGTAGAGATCCCATCTTGATAATTTGTTGGTTGAAGTAAGGGTGAAAAAGTATACTCACTCTAATTTTTTCAGATTTTTAAATGGTAGCTTTCATCTTTTGTTCTCACCAAGAAAGTTGAGCTTTCACCACCAAAGTTTAACTTTGAGCTTTTGAAAATATGATTACCGTTTTTGAATCTCCTATTAATTATCTTTCAGACTCTGCAAACAGTTTTCGCCCAAGTACAGCCTATCTCGAGATATGAGCCTTTAAAGTTGGGTAATTTGGCTAAAAATCGCAATTGCATAAAAATTACGAGGCCCATTCCCCAGCTCCCTGGAGAGTTAAGAAAAAAATATCATGATTTTATGAATAGACCACCGAGGCAGTGGCGTAGACAAGGGGGGTCCAGGGGGTCTGGACCCCCCCCCCCTGGCGTTAGAAACTTATGTGAAAAAGTGCCTTTTTGGAGCATGAAAAATCTAATTTTCTCAAAGCTTCGCCCTCGCTTCGCTCGGGCATGAAAGAAATCACATTTGATAATTATTAGTCAGGAATTTACGTAAAAAATGCCTTTTTGAAGCATTAAAAATCAAATTTTCTCAAAACTTCGCCCTCGCTTCGCTCGGGCATGAAAGAAATTACTAATTCTATAAGCTGTTTGAATCAACTATGCAAAAAATAGTTCCCTTTTGATATTCCGAGTCTCCATACCCACTTTGCACCCTCCCCAAAAAAGCTTCTGACGCCAATTCTTGGATTTATTAGGTATTTGTATTGGCTTTTAAGGCCAAAATAATTAGTACCTATGTAAGTTGTTTGTTCCAAGATTACATTTTCATCAGTTTTTTTCCTTAAACGTGCTATGCAAATCGCATGAAAATTTAATAAAGTTTGAATTTTGTGTTTTTATAGAAAAAGGAAATTTTATGGGGGGGGGGGGGGAGGAGGAGGAGGTGAACTTACAATTTCTCAAAAATCATGAAATTTCGGACCCCCTCCTTGAGAAATTTCTGGCTACGCCACTGCACCGAGGGGTGCTCGTAAAAAAAATTTGAGCGAAATCGGAAGACTCGACTTCATTTTTGGTCTGTTTTAGGAATATCGCAGTAGGCATTTGCTGGCCAAAATCACGCCATGCGCCATGCTAGTTCAAAATTTAATAAATTTTCCAACCTTATTCTTTTTAAAATATGTGACCCGTGCAGGGACAGGGTACCTAAAGTCGGAAAACTGAATTTTGCGCTAGAGCCAAAAAACGAAAAATGGGCAATTTTTTTCAAAAATTTTTTTTTTGCGTTTTCAAGTGGTTCAGACCTTTACGCAGCTATTACCAAAATTTCACTTTGGAAAACCTATTACAACACGTTTAAATGACGTTCAATCCGACTGAGGAAAAGGTATCTAAAGTCGGAACGTTAAAAAAATGTACATGCGCTGCCAAATGCGGTCTGTTGAAGGTAAGAGGAGCCTCGGGAGTCTACCAGACTAGAAAAATAACGTAAAATACCCATAGATTTGGGTGTGCAAATTCAACTGCACTGAGAAATACATAGTATCTGAAATATTGGTTTGTTGGAGAATATTAGAATAAAATTGATCGAAAATGAGTGTAAACGAAGTCAATTTTTTTTTTCCTCCTATGGTAATTTTCAACGTTAAAAACGAATTCCTCTTGAAATTTCAGTTCAAGAAAGTAGTTCTGAGAGCTTTTTTTATAATTTATACAGTATGAAAAACATGATTTCTTTTTGTAATGCAGCTTTTTTCAAAATTAAATGCATCATAATAGTGAATTTTTCATTTTTCTCTCCTCCTTAAGTAATTTTTGACGTCAGAAACGAATTCCTCGTGAAATTTCAGTTTAGAAAAGTAGTTTTGGCAGCTTTTTTGATGATTTATACATGAAAAACAAGAGTAAAAAATTGAAACGCGTTTTTCTCAGAATTTTGTTTTTATGGAATTCTTATTTTCTCAACTTCAAATGTCTCTATCTCCGCGAAAAATAGACCTCGGAGGCTCATCAAGGTCTCAAAATGTTCCTCTTGGTCTCTTTTATCATTTTAGCTCAAAAACTCATTTTTGAAAATTCCGACTTTAGGTACCTTTTCCCTGCACGGGTCACATATTTTTTAATTGCGAGTCTTGAAAAAGAGTTATCGAAATATCGCCCAACTTGGATCAAAATCTGTAAAAATTCATTTCAAGAGTTATTAAAGTGCTAAAAGTTGTAAAAAAAAAATTGTTCAGAATAATTCGCGAGAATTAATGAATCTTTGCCAGGATTTCCAAAAATTGCTGACGTTTGAAATGAGATTTTCGCCAACTTCGTATTTTAATGAGAAATTCATGCGAATTACCTAAAGAATCTAAAGTAGAATTTTCAAAATTTCCGACATTTTGAATGGAAATTGATTCTGATCGAAATATTGAGCGTATAGTCCAGGCAAATAAGAGAAAAAATGTACCAAACCCCCAAAAATTAAAGCCTGAATTTTTTTTCGCGTTTTGCGTTCGTAATGGTCCACTACACAACATACTAAAATGGACACCCCCACAACCCTCCGCTACCCTCCGGGATGGGGTAAACGTCCGATGAAAACCGGTTTTTCGTGAATATCTCCACAAATAAGCCTCAAAATTGAAAAGTAGTTATGAACAATCTTGTTCTACGCGTAATTTCCTATCGGGAGGGGTTTTTTATTTTTCAAAAACACTCACTTCCTTGACCAAAAATTAAGGGTAAAAAACACCTATTTTTCAACAATTTACAGCATTTTTGGAAAAAATTGAAACTTTTGGGAATATCTCCTCAAAAAAGCCTCAAAATGGAAAAATGGTTATGAACAATCATGTTCTACGTGTAATTTCCTATCAGACAGGTTCGTTTTTTTTTCGAAAACACCTGCTTCTTTGCCAAAAAATTAAGGGTGATAAAGGCCTATTTTTCCAATATTTACGGTATTTTTGGAAATGATGGAAATACAAAGCTGAAAATTTCGTTTTTGAATCCTTACGATGCAAAGAAATGTTTCGTACCGCCAATAATCAGCAATAACATCGCGTTTATAATACTTTTTCTTTCCACAACCTCGATTTTTTAAATCCTGTATTCAATAATCTCCCTTATAATTAACGGTAGGGGTTGAAATTTTTGACTTTTTTTGGAATACCCTACCAGAATGTATAAAAAAATACTCATTTTGGGTACTTTTAGCTTTGTATTTCCATCATTTCCAAAAATACTGTAAATATTGGAAAAATATACATTTTTCACCCTTAATTTTTGGGTAAAGAAGCGAGTGTTTTCGAAAACAAACGAACCTGTCTGATAAGAAATTACACGTAGAACATGATTGTTCATAACCATTTTTCCATTTTGAGGCTTTTTTGAAAAGATATTCCCTAAAGTTTCAATTTTTTCCAAAAATGCTGTAAATTGTTGAAAAATAGGTGTTTTTTACCCTTAATTTTTGGTCAAGGAAGTGAGTGTTTTTGAAAAAGAAAAAAACCCTTCCGATAGGAAATTACGCGTGAAACAAGATTGTTCATAACTACTTTTCAATTTTGAGGCTTATTTGAGGAGATATTCACGAAAAACCGGTTTTCAGCGGACATTTACCCCTCCCCTGTGGGTAGCGGAGGGTTGTGGGGTGTCCATTTTAGTATGTTGTGTAGTGGACCATTACGAACGTAAAACGCGAAAAAAAATCAGGCTTTAATTTTTTTTTTGGGGGGGGGGGTCAACTCCTAAAATGCCTGGACTAGTATGGAATTGGAATCAGATGACCAAATAGAACGATGCTGTGGAGGCAGCATTTTCATATTTTGGTTTTTCACTAGACAAGCATTAAAAAGCCGTTTTTGATAAATTTCTCCAGTGAGGAAAATTACTGTTCCAGGGAGGGCTTCACCCCCTCGCTCCCCCTGTAGCTACGGACCTGTCTGAAAGACTTCTCAGAAATAGATTTTTTATGCAGGTACGTAGAAGAACACTTCAAAAAATTACGATGAATCGCTAGGTAGTTTCCAAATTTTTTGTCAATTTGTTTTCAAACTCAGTTTGTATTTCTGACATCATCGGAAACGTTGTTTTATAGGCATTTCATTCAGGTTTTACCAAATTTCCTGTATTTTGACGCCAAGTTCTAATTTTTTAATACTTTTTTCATGTCTTGAAATTCAGTTTATTTTTTGTGATTTTGCATTTTCGCAGATACCAAAGGTGCACAAATGCCTCTTATAATGACGGTCAATAAATTCGATAAATCGTCCTTGGCGAACTTTCCTATCCTTACAAATAACATGTGGAATAATTTTAAAAAATTTCATTTCTTTTGTCCTGCTCAAACGGTTGAAGAAATTAAACTGAACAAAGAGCGCTCACAAACCAGAAATAGTTTATTTTTGACTGATTATTATATAAACGAACCTACCAACGGAGAAGTAATACAAAATAACAATGAAGATATGAAAAATGGAGATGATGAATACATTAAACATACTTGTAAGAAGCGAGTAAAAGTTTTCATGAGAAAATTTCAAACCACGCATGATGATAAGATACAATATTTTTCTGCCGGTTTCGAGGTTAGTTAGTTTTTTTGAAATATCTGCTTACATAATTTACATCGGGACCGTATTGAAATGGGCATTTTGATGTGCACTGGTATGAGAGATATCTACTTAACTACTCGGGGTAAAATTGTTTGCAGGTTTGCAAGTATTCTGATGGAGAACTGATAATTAAGTCGACGCCGATGGAAAACCACGAGAACTTACAACTTGATGAGGTTTGTTCATTTCTCGTATTAGTTGATTGTAATTAAAATTTCAAAGCGAAAATAAAATAAATATTGCCATAAATGTTTCATAATCTTTATCTTGTTTCCTGCTCTTTGATTAATTACTTATTTTTCGTTTCAGAAATTTGAATGGATTGATGTGATATGCATTCATTTTGACCCAATTAAATACGACGTGATAAGTGTTACCAATCAGGTAGACATGTACTATAACGGAGAGATCGTCAGGCCTTCAAGAAAATCTCTACCCGAGGAGATCTACGAAGAGGGAGACTACGACTTTGGCAAAAAAGTGGTCTTCAGAGATTTCGATATTAGTTTGGCTTACCAGCTCGTACGTTCACTTACAAGATTGTGCTTTCGGGTGTGCAAGATTACATACCTCAGAATTTTTGGAGTTGGGTTAGCTATTCGTCAGATTTTTTCCACCTCCAGGAAGATTGAGCCTAATCAAATTGAAAATCAAATATACAATATGACAGAGAAGACTTGGTCACTTGAAACATTTCTCACTATCTCAGAACTGGAAAGAAATACCAAGATGGTTCAAAACGCAATGTGTTCCTGGCGTCGCGTCGAGGACATTGAAGATTGA
Organism: Pseudococcus viburni; assembly: GCA_033439095.1. NCBI lineage: Eukaryota > Metazoa > Arthropoda > Insecta > Hemiptera > Pseudococcidae > Pseudococcus > Pseudococcus viburni. Next base: position 158,293 of record JAVBJF010000529.1, on the reverse strand, counting down.
TAATCAAACTTTCAGACCGACCTATCGGGTGTCCACAAATTGAGAAACCGGTTTGGGTTAAAAAATGAGTGTTGGGGTTTTTATTGAAATGAAGTCTACACACTGGCGCGATTAAAATGTGATGTTTTTTTGAAACCGGTTAAGCGATTTAGAACCAGTTGTCAATAATATCCAAAAAAAAGTGGAGATAAGAAAAAAAAAGATTGAAACAAAAGTTGTGGAGAATTAAAATGATAATTTTTTGTTTCATAACTTTTTTACCATCTTGAAATGAAAAGAAGTTGTCGTAGAAAAGGTTGGAGTGTAGTTTTTTGTTTTTCAAGTCAAAACTCTTCTCCATCGGAAGATGAAAAAAAAAATACAGAAAGTAAAATATCCAGTTTTCAATTCTCTACAACTTTTATTTCACACTTTTTTTGATATCTCCAATTTTTGGAAACCGGTAGTTTCGACGATGATTTTTTTCCGTCGATAACCGGTTATCAAAAAGTGGAGAAATCAAAAAAAGTTTGAAACAAGAGTTATAGAGAGAAAAAGACTGAATATTTCACATTCTGTAATTTTTTTTTCATTGAGCAATGAAGAAGAGTTATGGCTTAAAAAGAAACAATTATACTCAAGTTTTTTCTCAACCGACAAAATTTGAAAAAAAAAATGTAAAAAACGTTAACGAATCGCTTACTAAGACTGGTGTTTGGGGGGGGGGGAATCGTTCACAAAATGTTAACGTTTTCGCGATGAATTTGTCATATATTATTTAGAAATTTGTTAGTTGTTACCTTATTACTCATAAAAAAAATTGAAAAATTTATGCCTCGTTAGGAAATCGAACCCAAGACCCTCGGCATAATAGGCGATCTCTCTACTCATAAACAATTTTGAAAAATGTATGCCTCATTAAGGATTCGAACCCAAGACCCTCGCGTAATAGGCTATCTCTCTAACCATTGAGCTACCAGTGCTATTTATCAATTTGCATTTGACAACAGTATTTTGGATTTTTTTTTTCTTTCTTGAGAATAGTTTACAATTTTGTTTACAATTCCTTGTCAATTGAAACAAATTCTAACTAACGAATTGCTAACTAAAACACTGACGAATTTGTCGCAAAAACATCAGCATTTTGTCAGCGATTTGTCAGCGATTTGTCCCAAAAAAACGCCAGCCGAAGTTGGTGATTCATTAACGAAAAATCGATCATTCGAAAAGAAATTGAGAGTAAGCTACGTTTTTGCTAGTCTTGCTAACAATCACCAGCAAATTTGTCAGTCGGGTTATACCATAGGTAACTTATTTCCATTGCTAGATGAAAAAAAATTACGCAATGAAAAATATTCAGTCTTTAATTCTCTACAACTCTTATTTCAAACTTTTTTTGATATCTCCACTTTCTGTAGAGGTGTGGATAACCAGATAACTGGTAGTCTTGACTACTGGAGGAAAAAAATAACTGCGAAAAAATAACTGGAGAATAACCGTGATTCTCAAAAAATACCGGAGGTACGCCGGTTAACCACCAAAAAAAAAAGATGCAAAATGCAGCAAAAAATGAAAAAACTAAGGAAAACGATGCTGTATTATAAGTTTTTTCTGTTTTTATTGTTAGTACATATAATTGGCTATACTGATTGATGAATACTTGATAAATTGAATTGTTTTCTTATAGATCACAATTTTTCGCGGTTTTAGACTCTATTTTCGCTTTTTTCAATAACCGGAGGGTTGAAAAAATAACCGGTCAACCGTTGGAATACCACCAGAGGTAAAAACTACCAAAATTTTGGTTATTTTCACGAAAACTACCAGTTATAACCAACCGGTTATTCTCCGCCCACATCTCTAACTTTTTGATAACCGGTTATCAACTGAAAAAAAAATCATCAAAGAAACTACCGGTTTCCAAAAATTGGAGATATCAAAAAAAGTGTGAAATAAAATTTGTAGAGAATTGAAAGCAGAATATTTTACGTCCTGTAGTTTTTTTTTTCATCTAGCGATGGAGAAGAGTTATGACTAAAAAAAAAACAAAAAATTATTCTCAAACCTTTTCTACAACTTCTTTCCATTGCAAAAGGGGGAAAAAGTTATGAGGCAAAAAATGTTCATTTTTCAATTCTCTACAACTTTTGTTTCAAACTTTTTTTCATATCTCCACTTTTTTTTTTGATATTATTGACAACTGGTTCTAAACCGCTGAACCGGTTTTAAAAAACATATCACCACACCAGTGTGTAGACTTCATTTCAATGAAAAAAAAAAGTATCCTCATTTTTGACCCAGACCGGTTTCTCAATTTGTGGGCACCCTATAGATCGGGCTGAAAGTTTGATTATCAATCATCAATGTCCTCGACGCCAGGGACACATTGCCGTTTGAATCGTCTTAGTATTTCTTTTCAGTTCTAAGATATTGAGAAATGTTTCAAGTGACCAAGACTTCTGTGTCATACTGTGCATGGAGAAAAAAAAAGGAGGAAGGAGGGAGGAAGGAAAATTCATTTCCGACTCAGGAGATCAAGCTGCTAGGTATGCACACAAAGTGAATAAGTTCGTACAATTGAACAATAACGCGTGAGGCAGACAGGGAGTAGGCAAAAAAGTGAAAAAACGCTACACAATAACTATACAAACGATAGATTAGTTTTTGTTGAGAGAAATGTTGTGGCAATATAAACACAGTTCGCGGTTGTCTTCACCGAAATTTTTCAGGTTAAGGAGTAGGAGTAGGTATCCCTTTTTGGTGATTCATGATCCATTGTTGGTTTTTCACAATTATTTTTCTTGTTGACTGGTGCATTGCTTTTGCTGGCGAAGGTACGATGATAGCAAAAGAACTTGCATTGGAAACGTTCTCGTCCGGAATGACAACTGAACTTGGAGAAACCATATCTACCAATTGCTAGGCTCATTATTTAAATTGCTAATGGTTTTGTTTAGAGTTAAGAGATATGCTTATTCGACGAAGGTTAGACGCGAACTGGAGAAAAAAAAGAAGAAATTTTTACAAAAATATTCCAAACAGATATATTTGAAAAATAATTTATAAATTGAACTTCGGAGGTATTCGAAGCACCTAATCCAATTCCAGGGTTTATTTTGACTCCCTCTTTCCATCTCAAGGGCTCCAGAGACCTTGAGTTTCAGATTAGAGTCTCAATTTCAGACGCTCTACCGTGGTTCATCAGACCCCTCAAAACGCGCGAAATGACGAAAAAAATTCTTCTCTAGCCGAATTTTCAATAGTGTCAAATTATTATACATAAACCCAGTAATTTTGAACGAGCAACCGAATCACGTAACCCCGACTCTTATTTTTCTGAGCACATGTCAAAATTGATGACACGCCGGTTTTTATGTGCTAGTTTTTCAATGATTTCCAGGGACTAGGAGTCAGCCAAAAAGTTGACTCCTGACTCCGGCTTGACTGGAGTCAAGGGAGAAAGTTGACTCTTGACTCCACTTTGACTCCGTAGTCAATCTATGACCTTGACTCCTGACTCCTAATTCTAGAATTTGATTAGGAAGCTTCGAATACACCGGCGGTCCAATTTTTAGTGTTCCCACGAAAGTATCTATTCGAAATAATTACCCTTGTAATTTTCTACTTTGTTTTTTTCGTACTTGATTTGCAGTTAAATTTTACTCGACTTCCTTAGCGACGGAAAAAATTTGAAAAATAATGAATTCAACTCGGAAATCTTGAAGAAATGAAATTCCGTGAACCCAAAAGCTCTATCTTTGAATTTGAGGAGTAGGTAATTAATGAATGGGTATTGAAAATTTTACGCAGGAAAATCAGAAAAACGTATTTCATCGATTATTTGGATCTTCATCCTCCCGCGGAAATCCTTCGTATTTTCACGAAATACAAGGAAGATATCTCGTGAAAGTTCATCTAGCTCCTTTGGATGAACTTTTCAATCCCATTCTAAAACGAGCAGCTCGAACATACGCTAATATTGCACCGATGTGGAAAATAATCAGAGAGAATGCTTGGTTCAAGGTTGAAAATTACGCCAATCTTATAAGTCAAGTAAGAATCACACACAGAAACGCAGAAAAAAATATCTGTCTCATCAAAACTTATTTTAAAAACTTTTAACTGCTAGGGATGTGATTAAGTAATTTCAACCTGCAGCGATTTTTTTGTTTAGAATTTCGATACGCTTGTGCCAAAAAATTGTTCTAAAATGACCGTAAAAAAGGTACCCAGATTAAAATCTGAAATTGTTTGGTCCAAGTTTACACCATTCCCCCGCCAACCAAAACCCCGATTTTTAAAAGATTGCTTTTAAAAAAATTTGCAATTTAAAAATAAAAAATTTCAAATTTTTTCTCAACAAGAAATCGATTTTATCATTCTTAAATATTTATCAGCATCAAATTATTTTTAAAACATCAAACAATCATTACCTACAAATAAAAAAAATCAAATTCTCTGAAATCTAAGGTGCGATTTGGAAGTGAACGTAAAAAATAATTACTCACGCTCCAATCGATTTTGGAGGCTTGATTTTGACTCTAGACACACGTAGGACAATCCTCAGCCCATTAGTTTTATTCAGGGGTTCTCAAATAGGTAATCGTAAAAATAACAACAAGTAAAAGACACTAAAATATAGTCAGAATAATTTTCAATCAAAATATGTACAAAACTACCGTCTATAGCCATATAGTCAGGTCTCAATTTCATATCCGCTCGACTGAGCTGTATAAAGCAATTTTATGATTGATTCGTGTTCTAGACATTACAACAAACAAATTTAGCCCAGATGTCTTTTTTACTCCTCCCCCTTTTCCGAGGGCCCACCCCCTTTCTTAAAAACGCCTGTAGCACTCCTCCTATGGGTTCGCGTGAAAAAAATTTCCCACAAAAGTTGTCCCTCAACATCCCACCTACAAATTACTTTCTATAGAAAATCCAATTTTGGGCCACCGGTGCTCCTCAAATTTGAAAAAAGTATTTCAAAAAATCATAAAAATCACGTTTTTTTCATTTTTACCGAAACGTTTCCAAGATGAGTAAAATTTGTAAATAACCAAAAGTATTCAGAATTAAATTTCCTATTCGATGAGTTATATCACGACTATTTTCGTCCCGCTCCCCGTTACATACAGGCCCACCCCCCTCCCTCACATCAAAAATTTCAGTCGTCTAGAAAAATTTTCCAGCAAACATATATTCTTCACCACTTAATCTACAATTTCGATCATTATAAAAATTATTTTTTGAGCAATCCCTACTCCTTAAATTCGAAAAATATCCCTCAAAAATACATAAAAATATGTACGCTTTTTTACACTTCTAATGCAAAGCTTTAAAGATAATTATGCAGACAGAAATTAGGTACATTCATTAGTTGCTTCTCCATACAAAACTGGAAATTAAAAATTACGATTTTTAGACACTTTCCCCTCAATTTCTATCTACATAATTATCTTTAAAGCTTTGTATTGGAAGCGTAAAAAAGCGTATTTTTATGTATTTTTGAGGGATATTTTTCGAATTTATGGAGTAGGGATTGCTCAAAAGATAATTTTTATAATGACCGAAATTGTAGATTAAGTGGTAAAGAATATATGTTTGCTGGAAAATTTTTCTAGAAGACCAAAATTTTTGATGTGTGGGAGGGGGTGGGCCTGTATGTAACGGGGAGCGGGACGAAAATAGTCGTAATATAACTCACCGAATAGGAAATTTAATTTTGAATACTTTTGGTTATCTACAAATTTTACTCATCTTGGAAACTTTTCGGTAAAAATGAAAAAAACGTGATTTTTATGATTTTTTGAAATACTTTTTTCAAATTTTAGGGGCATCGGTGGCCCCAAATTGGATTTTCTATAGAAAGTAATTTGTAGCTGAGATTTTGAGGGACAACTTTTGAGGGAAATTTTTTCACGCGAACCCATAGGAGGAGTGCTACAGGCGTTTTTAAGAAAGGGAGTGGACCCTCGGAAAAGGGGGAGGGGTAAAAAAAAAGGCATCTAGGCTAAATGATTTCTTATACGAAATATCGTTGATTCAGGCAATCCCAGGAATTGATCTCGAAACTGGCACTTACGAAGTTCTGGCACTTTCCGGTAAAGAAATACATCTCGCAGGCGAGGAGCGTGTCAGAGTACCGCAAGCATTTTGGAAAATTATACATTACACTCCGAAGAGGACAGATGAATTCTACAATATAATTATCGTTACGGTCAATAATCCGTACGAAAACACGCCGGAGGTGATTTGCAAGGAAAACCAATGCGCTAAATTAGGCTGGGAGTATGTTCAACAGGATCACTTCCCCATGGGTCTGACATCCTGTTGCGAACTCACCTCAGAAATTATACAAATGATAAAAACAGCCCATTTTAATGTAGATGAGAAATCCGATTTTGGAATGAATCTAAACGCACTTCCGCATTGGAAAACCCCCAAATTGACCTTGAATGTGAAACAATTCTTAGAAGATCGAATGAATAATCCGAGTAATTCAATTCGAGTTGATCACCCTACATATCGTAATGAGAAAGATATTTTACTCGATAGTGAAATCGAAGAAAAAAATAAACCGAAAGCAATGGGTGAAAATCAGAATGATCAAGGGATGATTTCGAACATTTTAGAAAATTACGTCGTACCTTCTTGGGCTTACCTATCGAATTGTGTAATGCGGGCTCTCATGTGAATGGAAAGTCCAACATGAAAAATTCCGCAGAAACAGAAATAGGAATAAATTAACATTTCAATTTTAAAATTTTGATAGGTATATATTTTTGAATGATATGCGATAGGGATAGACTGGGTATTTAAGTTATTCTAATGCTTTAAAATACATTATTTATGAAAACTTTATATTTTTTTACATACCTACCCAGCGATTTAGGTCGAAAAAAAAAACATTTCCTGGATTTTAACGAAGATCAGAGAAGTTATTTACTTTGAATAGAAATTCACCCCAAAAAATATTCAGCTTTTAAGCCTAAAATGGAGATGGATCTAAGAGACGTTGGAATTAGGTTATTTTCAAATCGTGGTAACCTGGTAACCTGGTAACCTTGATCATTGGTCTACCTCCGTGTTCACTTTCTAAAAAAAAATGCGATTTGATTTTTACGTTTCTCTAAACCATTGAATTCTAAATTAGATACCATTTTTTGCCATCTAGGAACAAATCTTGGATTTTGACCAAATTTCTTGGGGTGGTTTACTTTGAGTGAGAGACCTTCCAAAAAAAATTCGAGCTTCTTAGGGGCAAGAGGAGGAGAGCCGGAGGTTCTCAAAGTGCACCTCCTTTTGAAAAAAAACCGCTGTTTTTTGTGTTTTTTAGTCAATCAAAATTGTGTGAGAAGCCTTCTTAGTACTTAGAAAATGCAATTTGAGTTTCTACATTTCCCTAAACCATCGCCATCCTACTCCGATCAAAACTCAGACCGCTACCAGGGGGTTGAAAAGTTGCAAATTGCAATATTCCAATAATATTACATTATCACTAAGCTGGAATGATTTTTTTTTCTCATCGAGTAAGTGAACAGAAATTTTTTTAAACCACTGAAAGTGAATTTTGGAAAAAAATTGAAAGTTTTGTACACCAGTGCAGCCAACAGCAAATCATAAAAGTCCAAAATACGGAATTTATATCTATTTTGAATTAATTATTTTTTCGCCTCAAAATATTATGTATTTTTTTTCAATCGCTAGAAGTATACAGGGTGTTCCATGAATCGTCTGCCAAACATATTTTTTTTGGATATAACCGGGTACCACAAAAAAAAACCTGAGATGAACATGTTGCCTATTTTGAAAATTGAAGGGGCAAATGCTGCTCCAAAAAAATCACGTCAAAAATAGTTTTCAACCATAGGAATGGATAGTACTTTGAAAACTGAACAAATTTTCGATTTATGACATTTTGCTGTCTTTAAAATTGAAGGGGCTATAAAAGAAATTGTTCAAAAAAAAATCTTAAAAAATTAACTGATCAAGGGGATGGATAGTAAGTTGAAAACTAAAGAAATTTTGTTCTGTAGACTTTTTACCTCATATCAAAAATGAAGGAGAGGGGGTCATTAAAAATTGAGAAAATTTGAAAATTTTTTGAAGCCCATTTATATTGAGTGACCCATAGCCCCTTCATTTTCAATGTTAGGCCAAAAGTCTACACAATAAAATTTTTTCAGTTTTCAGGGTACTATTCATCCCCTTGATCAGTTAATTTTTTGAGAATTTTTTTGAACAATTTCTTTTGTAACCCTTCAATTTTAAAGATAGACAAAAAGTCATTAAGTGAAAATTTGCTCAGTCTTCAAAGTACTATCCATCCCCATGGTTGAAAATTTTTTTGACGTGATTTTTGTAAAAGCAGCATTTGCCCCTTCAATTTTCAAAATAGGCAACATGTTCATCTCAAGTTTTTTTTAGTGGTACCAGGTCATATCCAAAAAAATGTTTGTGGCAGACGATTCATGGAACACCCAGTATTTCGGAATTTTTTTGGAAAATTTTGTATGTCAGTGCAGACAGTTACAAATCGTGACATGCTACACTATAGAATTTACGTTGATCTCGAATTAATTTTTTTATGATTTGAAAAATTCACAATAATTTTGTTTTCAATCATCAGAAATATAAAATTTAAGATTTTTCTTTGAAAATTTTGTACGTCTGTGCAGCCAGTTGCTAATTGTGATATTCTAATGTCTTCAAATTCAAAACATAGGTATTGCTTCTATGATGGGGAGAAAAAATTGATTCAATCAATTGAAGAAAAAATAATGCATTCGAGTTCATAATATCAGAATATCACAATTAGCAACTGGCTGCACTGACATACAAAATTTTCGAAGGAAAATTTAATATATTTTTTTTCTGATGATTGAAAACAAAATTATTGTGAATTTTTCAAACGATAAGAAAATGAATTCGAGGTCAACGTAAATTCCATAGTATGGCATGTCACGATTTGTAACTGGCTGCACTGACATACAAAATTTTCCAAAAAAAATTCCGAAATATACTAATTCTAGTGATTGAAAAAAAAATACATAATATTTTCAGGCAAAAAAATAATCAATCCAAAGTCGATATGAATTCCGTATTTTAGAATTTTATGATTTGCTGTTGGCTGCACTAGTATATAAAATTTTCTTTTTCAATTTTTTTTCAAAATTCACTTTCGGTGGTTGAAAAATTGTTTGGTCAATTACTCGCGATGAAAAAAAATCATTCCAGCTTAGTGAAAATTTCATATTATTGGAATATTGCAATCTGCAACTTTTCAACCCCCTGGTAGCGGTCTGAGTTTTGATCGGGGAAGGATGGCGATGGTTTGGAGAGATGTAGAAACTCAAATCGCATCTTTAAGTGCTACGAAGGCTTCTCAAACAATTTTGATTGATTAAAAAACCCAAAAAATAACGTTTTCTTCAAAAGGAGGTGCACTTTGAGCACGTCCTGCTCTCCTTTGCCCCTCAGGGGAGGGGTCAATTTTTTTGGGGAGTCTCCTACTCAAAGTAAACCACTCCACAACTCAGACCCCCTTTAGACTAGTGAACTGATTTTTTTTCAGAAGGTCTCCCACTCAAATTTAATCATCACAATAATTTTTACTTAGATCCAGGATGTTTTTTTTTTTCGATCTACCCTAATCAAGTAATCAATGCACCTTGGAGAAATCTCCATCACAAATACACTGAACAATTTTCAAACTGACTCATTCGCAGGTACGCAGCACTCGGTCATATTGGAAGCTGAGCCTACTGGTCTTCGTCTCGATCGGAAATTACTTCCGGAATACCTCAAAGATGTCGGATATCGTACACATTTGATTGGGAAATGGCATTTGGGTTTTTACAAAGACGTATATACTCCTACTAAAGGGGTTTCGAGTCGCTTTATGGGTACTGGCAGGGTCATCAGGATTATTACAATCATTGCGTCGAAGAAACGGTAAATTTCTGGCTCCCAGAAATTAAGCATTAAGTACTTAATGAAATTAATTTTGAAATACGTTTTTTTTTGAAAATACAGTTCGGTGGTCCATTTGTTGGATACGATATGAGAGAGAATTTGAGAACAGATTGGAAAGCCAAAGGTCAATATTCGACTGATATTTTTACCACCAAAGCAGTAGATTTGATATCAAATCACAACGTCGAGCAGCCTTTATTTCTTTATTTGTCTCAAATCGCTCCTCATGCCGGAGCGAAGAATGATCCGTTGCAAGTTCCGGACGAGGAAGTGAAAAAATTCCATTATATTCCAGATGCCGAAAAAAGGAAAAATGTAGGTAAGAGAATCATCGACAAATTCAACCTACAGCAAAAAATGATGCTGATTAGGCCACCAAAATTGGAAATTTAATGTCAAAGTAGTCAAAATAGACGGAATAACGAAAAAAAATTACAATATTATTGGCCAAATGACGAACTAAAATTTAATTATTAAAATTACAGCGATGGTTTCCAAACTGGACGAATCTGTAGGCAAAGTATTCGAGGCTCTGAAAAATAAAAAAATGTTGGAAAATTCGATCGTAATTTTTATGTCCGACAACGGAGCTCCGACTGTTGGAATTTACGCAACAACCGGTTCGAATTATCCGTTCAGAGGGGTAAGTCGATTCAACTCGATTGAATCTACGTTTCTTCGATATTTTTGATTTTTCGTATCCCACAAAAGAGCTGAATTGGACCGAAAATTATTTCAGATCAAGAGTACCTACCGAATGGGAAGGTGGCACCAGAGTTCCAGCAGTTATGTGGAGTCCACTGTTCCCCAAACAGCAACGAGTATCGAATGCGATGATGCACATGGTCGATATTTTGCCAACTTTGTGTCACGCAGCAGGTATTTTATTGGTTGAAATGCGAATATTTCGGATTGATTTGAGCATGGGCAGGACCAAAATAAGCATGGAATTGAGGGGGCAGATTCCTTTCAAAATTGAAAAAATTTTGTAGGAATTTGTAAAAAAAATTTAAAAAAATTAAACGACTTGGAAATTTTGAAGAAAAAATAATTTTAGTAAATAAAATTGAGGTTTAAGTACAACAGAAAATTCACATGCTTTAGCTCTATAAAAAAAATTTTCGATTGGATTCAGCATTTTATGTTATTTTTAAAAATAGGTACCTGAGTTTGACTTATCTACCTACTTATTAGGGTGGAGTGAAAAAACAAAATATCTTGGATTTTGACTAAATTTGGTGAGGTTGTTTACTTTGAGTGGGAGACCTCCCAAAAAAAAATTTGAGCTCCTTAGGGGCAATGGGAGGAGAGCAGGAGGTGCTCAAAGTGCATCTTCTTTTGAAAAAAACGCTGTCGTGTTTTTTAGTTAATCAAAATTGTGTGAGAAGCCTTCTTCGTGCTTATAAAATGCAATTTGAGTTTCTACATCTCCCCAAACCATCGCTATCCTTCTCCGATCAAAACTCAGACTGCTACCAAGGGGTTAAAAAGTTGCAGATGGCAATATTCCAATAATATGAAATTTTCAATAAGCTGTAATGATTTTTTTTTCATCGAGTAATTGAACAAAAAATTTTTTTCAACCACTGAAAGTGAATTTTAAAAAAAAATTGAAAATTTTATACACCAGTTCAGCCAATAGCAAATCATAAAATTCCAAAATACGAAATTTATATCGAATTTAAATCGATTACGTATTTTTTTCTTCAATCACTAAAAGTAAATTTCGAAAAACTTTTTCGAAAATTTTGTATGTCAGTGCAGCCAGTTACAAATCGTGATATGCTACACAATGGAATTTACATTGACCTCGAATAAATTTTTTTATCGTTTGAAAAATTCACAATAACTTTGTTTTCAATCATAAGAAATAAAAAATTTCAAATTTTTCTTTGAAAATTTTGCACGTCGTGCAGCCAGTTGTTAATTGTGTTATTCTGATGTCTTCAAATTCAAAACATACTTCTATTGATTGGGAGAAAAAATTAGTCCACTCACTTGACGAAAAAACAATGCATTCGAGTTCATAATATCAGAATATAGCAATTAGCAACTGGCTGCACTGACATACAAAATTTACAAAGAAACATTTTTTATTTTTTATTTCTGATGATTGAAAACAAAAATTATTGTGAATTTTTCAAACGATAGAAAAATTAATTCGAGGTCAAGGTAAATTCCATAATGCAGCATATCACGATTTGTAATTGGCTGCACTGACACACAAAATTTTTCCGAAAAAATTTCCAAAATACGTATACTTTGAGTGATTGAAAAAAAATACATAATATTTTCAGGCGAAAAAATACTTAATCAATCAAAAGTCGATATAAATTCCGTATTTTGGAATTTTATGATTTGCTGTTGGCTGCACTGGTGTATAAAATTTTCAATTTTTTTTTCAAAACTCACATTCAGTAGTTGAAAAAAAATTTTGTTCAATTACTCGATGAAAAAAATCATTCCAGCTTAGTGAAAATTTCATATTATTGGAATATAGCAATCTGCAACTTTTCAACCCCCTGGTGGCAGTTTTAGTTTTGATCGGAGAATGATGGCGATGGTTTAGGGAGATGTAGAAACTCAAATTGCACTTTATAAGCACGGAGAAGGCTTCTCACACAATTTTGATTAACTAAAAAACACGAAAAACATATTTTTTTCAAAAAGAGGTGCACTTTGAGCACCTCTTGCTCCCCTCCCATTGCTCCTAGGGAGCTCAAAAAAATTTTGGGAGGTCTCCCACTCAAAGTAAATCACTCCACCAAATTTGGTCAAAATCCAAGATATTTTCTTTTTCACTCCACCCTATCACTCATATAATTTGAAAAATATTTTCATCAGGATTGGATCCAAAAGTTTTGGGAAATATTGATGGTATACTAGATATGTGGGAAACTTTAAAAAATGGAGACAATAAATCTCCCCGGACTGAATTCATCTATAACATCGATCCAGCCGATAAAGATAACGCTTCTGGGGCTATTCGTATCAATGATTGGAAGTATTTTCAAGGTACTCGAATGTTTTTCCATTTTCCTCACAAATCACAATTTTTATTGATAAATTGACTACCTTATTTCAGGAAATCAGAACACCACAGGCCCAGAAAACAAATGGTACGATATTCTAGACGTGGAATCTCATTTCGACGACTCGTCTTACAAAATAGACGATATAATGAATTCGATGGTCACCAAATCCATATCAACCTTGCACCCTGCAGATGATCTTAAGCATATTATAGCTAGATTTCTCGGGTATTTACTACTATTTCCAAAATGTTCCACCAACGATGACTTATTAACACCACAACAAATACTTAGTTTGAGAAAACAATCGAAAATTCAATGTTCGAAAGACGTCGCCGAAAGACCTGCTTGTAAACCAAATGAAAAACCTTGTTTGATCAACTTAAAGCAAGATCCTTGCGAGAGGTACAATTTCGCCGATGATAATCCCCAGCAATTTGAACTGATGCAAGAGTTATTTGAAAAGTATCGTCGGACGGTGGTACCTCCGATGAATAAACCCAGAGACGAAAATGCTGATCCAGCTCATTATAGTGGTGTCTGGGCCAATTGGGCAGATTTTCAAAAATAATAAAATAAAGAAAATCGTCGTCCAATTTTTTTCGATTAAAGTGCCTAGTTATTAATTAAGGACTGTTATCAGAATCATTTCCATGTTAATTCAACCTCTTTTGAACATTGATTTTCAAAATATTCTCAAAAAAATTTCACGAGGTTCTTCTATCCATACGACTGGAAAACCATCGTCGTTCCAGTTTCAGCCCCCTCGAGGGTTCCAAGGAAGCTTTGTTGTTTTTTTTGCTTCTGCGATTTTCCAACCAAGTACTGAGCTTTGATGTCTATTAATAGAAAACTGATGATATTCTGAGAAAATGTGCCTACGGATAAAATAGGCGAATCTGCCCCAGAGCTGAAATTCGAAACTAGCCGATAGAATTTGCTACCTTTGGTTTAAAAACCACGTAGGTAGTAAAAATTTTGGCCTCCTACCTCTCTTCTAGGCCTTGTTATGGGGCAAACGTTACTTTTTTCAGCTTTTACATTGAGAATTTATATTTCGAGATTGATGATTTTTCACTGATCTTTCGGTCAGAAATCACTGATTTCTCAATCAATTCCCAGTTTGTCAGAAAAAATCAATAATTTTGACGGAAAAATCAGTGAAAAATGACTGAAATTCCGTAATTTTTTAATTTTACTTGGCTCTGAATTATCAACCTACTGAAAATACCCTGACTACCCCTGAAATAACAAGTTACTGAATTTTTCCATTAAAATTTCACCCCCCCCCCACTTTTCCGAATTTTGAGTCCCTCCCTTAAATAATTTCTGGGTGCGTTTATGATTTTTACGTTTTTATTTCATTTCCTACAGAATTCGGTGTCAGGTAACGTTATAACTTATAAGCAACGTCATTTGTAAAAATAAATGGTTAAGGAATTTTAAAGGAATTTTGAGAGGAGACGCTCAAATCCGCAAAAATGTGAGGTTACGAAGTCGTTCGAACTGAACGATTCTCTATTCCTTCCTTTTGCAATTCTCCACTCACCTGCGATGTTTCTATCTTTTTTTTTTTAAGTTAATTTGTATCTGAATAATTTTTACATTTCTACTTTCCGAAACTGTTATTTTAATTCCGGAAATTGAATTCGCGGAAAAAACATGAAATTTATCGATATATTTAAAAAAATATGAAATTCCTGTATCCTGTAACATCTTTCTTATTCCTAAAAACTAAAAAATGACTGAGTCATTGGTAAAAAAGAAATGAAAAAATTCGAAAACTTATTAATAAAAACGAAAAAATGACTGAGTCATCGATAAAAAAAAATCGAAAATTGATAATAAAAATTAGAAATTGACTAGGTTGACTCAGTTATTTTTTCGTTTTTATTAATAAGTTTTCGAATTTTTCCCTTTTTTTCTTTACTGAATGACTCAGTCAATTTTTAATTTTTATTAATAAGTTTTCGATTATTTTTCATTTTTTTTTTACCGATGACTCAGTCAATTTTTTCGTTTTTATTAATAAGTTTTTGAATTTTTTCATTTTCTTTTACCGATGAGGCGATGACTCAGTCAAGTGTCAAGTCAATTTTTAATTTTTATTAAATAATAAGTTTTCGATTTTTTTCATTTTTTTTACCTATGACTCAGTCATTTTTTCGTTTATATAGATAAAATTTCAAACTTTTTCATTTTTTTAGTAAAAAAAAAAATGAAAAAATTCGAAACCTTATCAATAAAAACGAAAAAATGATTGAGTCATTGCTAAAAGAAAAAAAAACGAAAAAAAATAAAAATCGGAGGATAAGATTGTTTTTATCAATCACAAAAGAATCGAAAGCTAAAAATGTAAACAGGAAAAAAGAATCGTTAAGTTCGAACGACTTCACAACCTCATATTTTTGCGGATTTGAGCGTCTCCTATTTTGAGCAAGAGGATTTTAGCCGTTTTAAAGAATTTTCGAATTTTTGATTGGCATTGGCGCTGCTGGTGCTAAAACAAAGAAAAAATCCTTCGAATTTTCTCCTGGGCTCCTGCGATTGTAATAGGTAGGTCTTTAGATTAATCGATTAATCGAGGGATTGGTTATTTTTCCCGTCGATTATTTTCAAATAAACGATTTTGCCCAACACTAGTTTCTACACCAACCTGAGCCCTTGACCTTGAAACTGGGAACTACTTATGGCATTCTAAATTAAGGTTAAGAAGTTTCCGATGGCAAATTGACGATTTATTGATTTTAATCAAATTTAAATGACACCTCAAAATAAATTTTAATGAAAATCTATTGGAGGGGTTTGAATGACCTATTTCAACCACTAAGAATTTTTTCTTTCAAAGTTCTCATGCAATTCCAACTTTGTGAGTGGGGCAGGATTGTTAATAGTCCATTCTACATTACATAGAACTTCGAATCTAGATTTTTTTTCAATCCACCCACTAATGTCCCTGCTATTTAAAAAAAAAAAAATCGAAAATTCCCTAAAAAAAATTGCGTGGGGTTTTCTTTACGAATTTTTCTTCAAAAAATAACAGAAGGAAGCCATTAAATTTTAATACGTTATTTGCAAATCAATATTAAATTGAAATGAAAAAAAAAAAAAAGAAAAAATACACGTCATTACTTTTTTCATCAGCTCGACGTATAATTTAAAAAAAATTACGTGTTGAACGAAGTCAAACCACCAATCAATGTGAAATAAAAAATACATCAGATTTAAATCTCATTTTCAAAAGAACCCTATAAAAGTATTTGCCGAAAGCCAACCAAATCTCATATTATTTACCTCGATAAAGAATTTCACATTATCGTAAACAGAAAATACGTTCGAAAGCTCGAATTGGTCTCTGAATTAATTAAATTTAAAAACGAACTGTTTTTTACCAGAAGGACAACGAAACAAAATTGAGGACAAATAAATCGATTTTCATTCCAGTTGTTTTTTCTTCAGCTCTGGTGTAAGTTTGATACGTTAAATTCACGATTCCGTCGCAATTTTCTTCTATATCGATGAAAAAAATTGGAAAATGAAGCGAAAATGCATCAATTACGTAGCCTCATTCATCCACAATTCAGGATTACACGTTCTGACACCTGATTCTCGAGAATATTCACGCAAAACTCAAATTCTGCTTCTGGCCCTGGTTAATTACGCTTCGATCATTATATTCACGAGCTTTTACGCCTTTGAAAATCGCGACGATTTTTACAAATTCATCAATCCGATACCTTACGTGGCAATCGTATCGATCACCTTGAGCGGTTTTTTTCCAATGCTGTATCATAAACGAACTCTCAGCGAGTTATTTTTTCAAATGGACGATAACATGTACACATATCCGGACGAAGATCAGCTGCAAATTACCTACAAGTGGTACCTACAAGAGGACAATATCATTTTGATATTGAAATCAATTCAGAGTTTTTATTTCGTGAATGTAGTGATAAGAGGGGTTCCTCTATTCGCGAATATATTTTATTCCAGTTCGATTGAAACATTCATGTATCCTGGTTGGACACCTTGGCCGACTGACAGTCGACCATGGCAATGCTTCACGGTGTTTTTTCAACTGTCTCAAGGAGTTTGTGGAATTTGGTGTTTTAATTTGACCTTGTTGTCGATTTTGACTCCAGTTTTTGAATTCGTCAGGCAATATGAGAGGCTCGAAGTGGCTGTTGGATCGATTTGGAGTCGAGCTGAGATAATCAGCGAAGGTAATAAAAGAAAAGTTCAGCAAGCTGTGAATGAAAATATAGTGCATTGTATCAAACATCATCAAATATTGCACAGGTGCGTATTTTTTTTATTGATTCGGTCAGAGGCGCACCCGGAGGGGCTCAGGAGGCTCGAGCCGCCCCCAAGCTCGAAGGAGATTTTTTATCATAAAAATGTCAAAGAAGAGAATGATTTTTTTATCAGTAAAATAATTTTCATTAAAAATTAGCGACTTTTCACTGATTTTTCGGTCAAAAATGACTAATTTTTCAGTCAATGTCCCATTTATCAGAAAAAATCAGTAATTGAACGTGTCACAGCAAAAAGGACGTATAGAAAAAATGGCGTTTTTGGGAAATCGCGATTGAAGTTTGAGTATACTTTTTTTAGGGAAAAAATTTTACCTTAAAATTTCATCTTTTTGCTACAAGAAAACAGCTCGCCCATCACTTGATATCTTTTCTATTTTTTTTCTATATTGAAAACAAAAGGTTGAGTTATATGTCCTTTTTGTTGTGACAAAATTTCATTTCGACCCTTCTACCTTTGATGACGTATAATTTTTCCGGAAGTGAAAATTAAAAAAAAATCTTCATACAAAAGTTGAAGAGAATGAAAAAAGTGAGGCTCATTCTATGTCAACTCGACCAGGTTTTGACCTTGGGTCTTCCGATTTCGCTCAAAATTTTTTTACGAGTTCTCCGCGATGGTCTAATGAAGGAATCACCGTCATTCCGATCCTAATCCTTCAGGGAGGCGGGGGGTGGCCCTAGTAATTTTCGTATTTTTGGGATTTTTTGCGAAATTGCTTAACTTTGAAGGGGCATATCTCGAGATTGGTTAAGTCTAAGATAAATCTGTTCATGCTGTTTTGTAGAGAATTGAAAGGAGATTCAAAATTGATAATCACTTTTTGAAAAGTTCAAAGTTGAGCTTTTGTGATGGAAGCTCAACTTTCATGATGAGTACAAAAGATGAAGGGCCCATTAAAAAATCTGAAAAAATTACTATGAAGAGAACTTTTAATGTATTTTTCAACTAATTACTTTTCAAGATGGGATCTCAATACTCCTGCAGGGCACAGAGGTCCTAAATTTTGGTCGAAATTCAAAAAATTGGAAAAAGTGAAGTAATATATCGATTTCTACTAATTCGAAGGCGCTGAGTTCAAATATGTGCTTAGTTTTCCCATTCTACCCCTCTGAACCCCCCCTATCAGCCTCCTAATGAGGTCAAAATTCAAAAAAATGAAAAATAACGTATGACGTGTCGTTTGTTGGGTTTTTGAGGGCGCTGAGTTCGAATATTTGCTTATTTTTGGGAGTCGACCCTTTAGTGCCCCCTAGCCCCCAATTTTGAAGAAACTCATGCAAAAAAATGGAAATAGCATGTGTCATATCGATTTCTACTAATTCGAGGGTGCTGAGCTCGATTATCAACTTAAGTTTCTCGATCCGCCTCCTTCGTTCTCCACACTGAATCCAAAATTATTAAATCATTTAAAAATCAATGTGTTTTTTCAAAATTGGGGGATAAGGGGGCACTAAAGGGTCGAATCCCAAAAATAAGCAAATATTCGAACTCAGCGCCCTCAAAAACCCAACAGACGACACGTCATACGTTATTTTTCATTTTTTTTGAATTTTGACCTCATTAGGGAGCTGATAGGAGGGTTCAGAGGGGTCGAATGAAAAAACTAAGCGCATATTTGAACTCAGCGCCTTCGAATTAGTAGAAATCGATATATTACTTCACTTTTTCCATTTTTTTGAATTTTGACCAAAATTTAGGCCCCTGTGCCCCGCAGGGGTATTGAGATCCCATCTTGAAAAGTAATTAGTTGAAAAATACATTAAAAGTTCTCTTCATAGTAATTTTTTCAAATTTTTTAATGGGGCCCTTCATCTTTTGTACTCATCATGAAAGTTGAGCTTCCATCACAAAAGCTCAACTTTGAACTTTTCAAAAAGTGATTATCAATTTTGAATCTCCTTTCAATTCTCTACAAAACAGCATGAACAGAAAAATACGAAAATTACTAGGGCCACCCCCCCCCTCCCTGAAGGATTAGGATCGGAATGACGGTGATTCCTTCATTAGACCATCGAGGAGAACTCGTAAAAAAATTTTGAGCGAAATCGGAAGACCCAAGGTCAAAACCTGGTCGAGTTGACATAGAATGAGCCAGGAACATTTTTGTCAAAAAAAATTCAAATTATCTCTTCAGGGAGCGGATATATCGCACTTTGAAAAATGACAACTTTTTTTTCATTTTCTTGGTTACAAAAAAATGCTAAAAATACATTTTGGACGAATTTTATTATTTTTTTAAATTTATGACGAAAAATTAACTTAAAAAACACTTTATTAAAATTTTACAATTTTACAATCATCTGCAGAGTGAAAAAATTAAACATTACGCAAATTCTCTAAAATCAAACATGTAATGTAGGTACTGAAATTGCGAACTTCGCATTTTAAAAACGCCATAACTCTTCGAGGAAAACATATTGGAAGGTGGGAGGGGGCTCATTGGACAGAGAATACCAGAGAATACGAATCGCTTGTCGCATCAAAAAAGACATATGCTGAGTTATGCCCCTTTTGTTGTGACACATTCAATTTTGACTAAAAAAAAATCTCGCCATTTTTCAACTTTTTTTCGCTCAAATCTGTAGATATACAGGGTGGCTCAGTTAAGGTGTGAAATATTAAAACCACGTATTCTACTTATCATTTGGAGTAAAAAATGTTATATACATGATGGGTCATAAACGCTTCATTACTGAGTTATTCGCCTTTAAAGGGGGCCCAGAGTTCACCCAAAATTGGCAATTTTTGCTCTAGCAGTGAAAATTTTCGGGGGTAGGTGGTGGAAAAAGTGAAAGGAGGTCCATAGAAAAGTATTCCAATTTTTTTTTTTGGTTCATAAGTAAGTGTTTTAAAGCAAAAAATGTGTTTCTGTGCCAGAAAAATGGTCGAACAAGAACAAGAAATCATTTTTTTGAAATTTTATTCACTTTTAGGGGTAGTACTACTTATTTAACACCTATTGACCCAAATTTCAGTTTTTTTTTATTTATTGGATGCTGAGTAATCAATTTATCAAATTTCGACCGTCCCACAAAATTACAATAAAAATCGAATTTAATGATTTCTCATGATTCCTCATTATTATAAAAAAAATTTCGCCTAAAATTTTTTTCTAAAAAATCAAAAAAATGGAGGGTATCTCAGCATAATTTATTTTGTGGCAACGCTGTAATTAACTTCCGCGTAAGTAACCCCGACGCTCGTCTCGTTAAACGCAACATTTTACGGGCGTCGCGATGTGCAACGTTGCCGAATTTCCAGTTCTTTACTCGGCAATATCTCAGAAAGAAAGCGTTTTGGGCCCATATTGAATATGACATTTTTTGTTCGTATTGATAAGTAGAATATGAGGTTTCAATATTTCACACCTTAACTGAGCCACCCTGTATATTATTTGCCTACTGAAAAAACCCCAAGTACTCCAGCCCCACTGAAATAACAGGTTACTTCATTTTTTCATTGAATTTTAACCCCTCCCCATTTTTTCTCAAAATCTGAGCTCCCCACACAATTTCCAAGTGCGCCTATGGATTTGGTCCACAAGTCGATTAAGCTTCTTTCTCAATTTCGTGTGATTTTCAATTCAGAAATTTCCAATTGTATAAAATCTGGATGGAAGTTATTCTAACAAGTGATTTACTCATTTGCTTGTTATCATTGGCTTTCGGATTGTATGTCGTGGCAAATGTAAGTTGCTGAGAAATTTTCGTCATCGATCGAATTATTTTTATAATATTTTGTCATATTGTCGCAGGCTTCGAGTTTTTTGAAAATGTACAACTGTTTCGAAGTAATTGGTATCGTGATTATGAATCTGCTCGCTTTATGCATCTTCACCGAAATATTTTCCAGTCTTGTGAGTAAAAATAGGCACCCATCAGGAATAATTTCTTTTCGATGCCTACTAATTAATTTTTGCAATTTTTGTAACATGCGCAGAATGAAGGTCTAACAAATACAGTATTTTGGGAAGTCGACTGGTACGAGATGAGCGATAAAAATAGGAAACTATTGGTTATTTTCCATCATATGAGTAAACAACCATTTCAGCTATTCGCACTCGCCATTTTCCCAGCCAATCGAGATATATTTGGTAAACTCATGAAAGCGACGTATTCCATTTTCAACGTGTTAAACGTATCGATAAAAAAATAAATCATATTTCTTGTTTTTTATTTTTGTTTGATGATAATGGGTCGATTAAGAAAGAGGTATTGATTATTGAGGCAAAAATTACAAAAAAAATAAGTACCCACGTAAAATATTTTTAAAAATTGAAAAACTGCCAAGAAAACTTCAAATAGAAAAGCTAAGTTGAAACATTTCAAACCCTACGTACATATGCTTGAATTTTTGGAAATTACTTCCAAAAATAAAATATTACCAGAATCAAAACAAATATTAAAATTTGATTTTTAGTTTTCAGAAATTTTTAAAAGGCACCAATTTGTATGAAAATTTTTAAAAACTCAAAATTGCTCAAAAAACGTAAGCAAGTAGAGGGAAACTTTATCAGCGAGTTGCAAAAAAAATTATTCTTTCAGTGTTAAATCGGTACCTATGAGAGGATTGAATATGAAGTGTTGGCCACGTTTTTTTTTCTGTTTTCCAAGAATAAAACCTACATAAATCAATTTTGCAAGACTCGATCGATTCTATTTTCCAAAAATTTTCCAAAGCAGTCAGTAAAGGCGTTTTTCAAAATAAAATACCATTTGCAGGGGGAAAGCAAATTTTGGGGAAAAAATCATAATAAAGTACCTACCTACCTAGTACTACCTAAACACATTAAAGAACTTCTTTTCGTTTCTTCTCAAAAAAAACCTTTTCTGATCAAGCAATATTTCCAAAAAAAAACACGATATTTTTTAGGGAAAAAATCAACATAAATAATGTTTTAAAAAACAAAATCTGAACAATTTATCATTAAAAAATTTAAAAAACAAGCCTTGTCGTACCTACTAAAAATTTGAATTTCAATGATGTGACTATAATGTTTCCCAGCCAGTTCTTCGAAAAATACTGCCTCGTTACATCAAATACACTTCTTACGCCCCTCTCGACAATCCTGGCTGCAAATCAGAATGCTCTGCCTCTTTTTGCAAGTCTTCAGTCTTGGTGCGACAAAAAATTCGGGTTATACTTCAAATGGATCAATATAAATCCCTAAATCTGGCAACACTGCTGTTTATTATGCGTTAACACAGGTTAACACTTACCAAGTTTACCCCACAAAATCTTCGGCGACGACAAACTGCTGGTTCGGTTAGATCGTTGGGCAATAATATCATTGATGAGGGTTTCGGGTGACGCCCTTACCCCTTCCATGTTTATTATTCTACATCTGTACGGGATATAGATCCACTGATTAATTTTCGAATATTTATTCGATTGGTGTTGAATGGTGAGTCCGATTAAATCAAAGTTGTTTTCCAGACCCGTTGCCTTTCGAAACGCTTCGTCTTGCCTGATTATATACCTTACGAGTTGTTCAATAGCTGTTAGTGCTCCTTGATGTGATCTGGACATCTTAATTTTGATTATAGTTTTCGGTTGGATGTTTTCGATTTGGATGTCGATATCTCCTCGTATTGTACCATCCTCACTTTTCATTGACCAACCGTCAATACATTCAAACTGCGCCGTTCTTAAAATCGCAAGAAGAGTTCGTGTAGCTTCCCGTTCGCTGATGCTGTCTTCATTCAAGCAGCTGTAGTATTTTGGGAAACCGTATTCATTTATGAACCCTACAAAACCTTCAATATCGTTGTCTTTAAGGCTGTTGTACAATACTGATGTAATTCGGGATGGACTTTTTTCTGAAATTTCAAAATTTTTGCGCAGGTAGCGCTTCACTTCCAAATTAGGATAATCTAAGGCTACCATGCGCGATTTCGGTTCGATATTTTTTATGGTTAAATAGCCATAAGTAAAAAGTTTTATGGCCAAGGGAACTTCTTTAGGGTCGTAAAGTTGGCGAAGAGTTGATTCATGGATGCGGAAGTATTGAAAATCGGCTGGGTTTAAAGCAAGTTCCTTCATATCAGCCGCTACCATTTTCCCGCTGCTAGAATGAGTCCAATATGCGTCGATTTTACCATATTGTAAGGCAAGAATTGCAGATACAGGATTTAGTACTTTTATGCCAATATCAAATGAAAAACTATATCCGTCATAATAACCGATATATTCGGCTAAGATGTCTTTATACTGCATAGTGATCGAAAAATCAAACAAAATTTGAGATCGATCTGATCAAGATCAAAATGGACCGAGATCGATCTGATCAAAATCAAAGAGATCGAAAAGATCAAAATTTTCCCCATGCCGCCAAAAATAAAAAATTCCAATTTTCAATTTTTCGGCTTTCTACTTGACAATTCTTAGGTTTTTTGTTGGATTTGGAGTTGTAATTTGTTGTAATTTTTATTTGGAACTTCAAATAAAAGATCAAGAAAATCCAAGTTTAAGGTTTATACATTTCCAAGCACCTTAAAGCATAAATTTTCATTTTTCAGTTTTTTTTACTGATTTTTGATCTTTTCGAGATCGATCTCATTTTTCGAGATCGATCTATCGATCTGGGGAGTGAGATCGATCTGATCAAAATCGAAATAAATTTTTTCGATCACTAATACTGCACCCTAATTTTCGTGGCGTATTGTTTTAGATAGGGTTTCAAGTAATTCTTAACTTCTTGATCAGTAATACCAACAGCCGTCGAAAATTGCCTTTCAAAGGTTAAATCTCTAATGGAATTTAAGCCACTACCCAAATCGCTGGTGGCAAGTCTTGATACACCCATTATGAAAAGCAACCCTATCTTCTGTTCTCTATGTGCACCTTTAATACTTGCGTAAAAGGGCATAAGGGACCGCATCAATTTTTCAGTTTCATTCTCATCAATCATGCTGAAGGGATAATCATATTCGTCGATGAAAATGAATACTTTTTGATTGTATTTTTTATACAACTCTTCTATTAATATGAAAATTTTGTAATATTTCTCGTCTGGCAGATTATGTTCATTGAAAATTATTTTCAATTTATTCTCGAGATTTAAATTAAAATCTTCCACAGTATACGCAGATATCACACTAAAATCCAGGTAGATCACTGGATACTTTTCCCAGTTCCCATCTGCTTCTGGTTTGTTACCACGTGAAAAGATATCGGTGTCTTTGAAGAGATTAGCATCTCCCAAAAAAAAATGCCGGAGCATGTCTAAGAACACACTTTTCCCAAATCGCCTTGGTCTTGTGAGAAGTAGAAATATATCTCCATAAGCCTTTATATCCATTATGTCGCAGATAAATTTTGTTTTATCAACGTAAAGTTTACCTTCTTCGCGAATTATTTTAAATCCATCAGTCTGAGATGGCAAAGGTTGCAATGCCATAGATACTGTTGTCTTGCTCACCAAAGCCGATGTAGAAGTAGCAGCATTTTGGATAAATTCAGTAGATGTCCGAGTTGCGTATGAAAAAACTATTAAAAACGCAATATAAAACAAAATTTTCATGATTAAGTAGGTATTGTTTCAGAATCCGCGACACCAAAAATTATATTCTTTTTAGACAACACGTATTATTGATATAGTACATACGCATTAGGCACTTTCAACATCATAAAACATTGTACTCGCATCGTGAAAAAAAAGAAGAGAAAAATACATTAAAGGAACTACTGTCACTCTTGTGGGCGCACTCGTTGATAGTAAAGTGAACACTGAATTTATAAAGAGAAAATGATTAGCATTTATGCTTAAAATGGTTAGGTACAACATAATCGCTTTTCATTATAGTTTGTCATAACATTTATTTTCAATTTCATTTCTTAATTAAATTTTCAATCCTTCATGGTAATATTTTTCATCAAATTGATGATGAAAGATGAGCGAGTTTAGTACACTTCGATTCAAAAAATTTCAACATTGAAATTTTGTTTGAATTAATTTTTTCTAATGAAGATTTAATTAATAATCTGTAGTTTATCTTGATAAGCAGTAATTAGTAAATTAAATACTTTCTTGATATAAAAATTAATTTATCTTTAGCCTATCTATCTTGCAAAATTATCATGAAATCTAAATGATAATTATTCTTGTGTGCGTCTTAAAGAAGATTTTATTTTCGCATTTTGAATAGGTATCTACTTACTATACCTATTTCTTCTTTTATTCAGTAAGTATATTTCTTGTTTGAAAGTTTTTAGTCTACCTTTACTACAAAAACTAGCGAACAATTAAACCAGGTAAAAAACACGATTAAATTAATTTGAAAAAGTTTGTCAAATCGGTTCGGGAGGTGGATCAAACTGGTTCTGTGGTTTAAAATTTTATCGAACTGGTTCAAAAAATTTACAATACTGATTTAAGAAGTTGATGAAACAAACTCAAAACGTTGATCAAACCATTTTAGGAAGTTGATCAAACTGGTTTCCAAAAAATCAACAGAAATCAAAATGGTACGAAAAGTTCATCAAACCTGTTCTAAAATTTTATAAAATAAAACTGGTTCAAAACATCAACTTAACTGTTCGAAAAGTTTATTAAAGCTGTTCTAAAATTTTATAAAATTAAACTGGTTTAAAAAATTGACTAAACTGTTTGAAAAGTTGATCAAACCTGTCCAAAATTTGAACAAACCAGTTTAAGAAGTTGATCGAACCAGTTCGAAAAATTGATCAAGTGGTTTAGAACATTCATCAACCCAGCTAAAAAAAATAATGAAAACCAGTTTAAGAACTCGATCAAATCATTTCAAAAATGGTGATCAAACCTGTTTAAAAAGTTGATCAAACTGGTTCCAATCGGTTTAAAAAGTCTATCAAAATGGTTTCCAAAAAATGAACAGAAATCAAATGTGTACGAAAAGTTGATAAAACTTGTCCAAAAGTTTTATAAAATCAAACTGGTTCAAAAAGTTGACCAAACATGTTTAAAAATTTGAGCAAACGAGTTCAAAAAGTTGATCAACCAGTTCAAAATTTGAACAAACCAGTTTAAGAAGTTGATCGAACCAGTTCAAAAAATTGATCAAAAAAATAATTCTTTCAGTGGTAAATCGGTACCTATGAGAGGATTGAATATGAAGTGTTGGCCACGTTTTTTTTCTGTTTTCCAAGAATAAAACCTAAATCAATTTTGCAAGACTATCGATTTTATTTTCCAAAAATTTTCCGAAGCAGTCAGTAAAGGCGTTTTTCAAAATAAAATACCATTTGCAGGAGGAAAACAAATTTTGGGGAAAAAATTATAATAAAGTACCTACCTACCTACCTAAACACATTAAACAACTTCTTTTCGTTTCTTCTCAAAAAAAAAACTTTTCTGATCAAGCAATACTTCCAAAAAAACACGATATTTTTTAGGTAAAAAATCAACATAAATAATGTTTTAAAAAACAAAATCTGAACAATTTATCATTAAACAATTTAAAAAACAAGCCTTGTCGTACCTACTAAAAAATTTAATCTCAATGATACATTTACCTACATACTTACATATTTTTGATTTTGGTATTAAAAAAAAATAATTTTCAGAAAAAAATCTGTCATTTTTAGGAACAGACAAAAAAAAGTAATTTTTCGTAAAAGAATATCTGTATCATTTTACTACCCCCCTCCCCCTCGAAAGAAAAAAATCGAGGAAAATATAAGAAAATTCCAAGTCTTTGGCTCCAAAAAAAGTCAAATTCTGAATCAGTGAAAAGTCATTGATAAATAGTCAGGATTGCAGCACAGGAAAAATCAGCAAATTCATTGATTTTCAACGAATTTTCGCTGATTTTTCAAAGATTTTCAGTAATTTTTCAGCAAATTTTATAAATTTCATTGACTTTTCAGTGAATTTTCACTGATTTTCCAGTGATTTTTCTCACTGAGTTGTTTTCAGTAAAAAATTCTTCACTGATTTTCTCCTGTGCTGCAATTCCGACTGTTTCTCAGTGATTTTCGATAATTTTCACTGACTTATGATTGAGAGAGTAAGAAATATTTGGATTTGTAGGCCACCACGCAAGTATAGGTAAGTATATTTTGTATCTGAGTTTGGTGGAAATATTTACATTTTTCATTCGCGATAAAATTTCTTACCTTCAGTACTTCCTTAACATAGTTTGTTAATTTTTGAAAAAAAATCTTAAAAGATCTCAAAATGGATTTTTTTACCCCAAAAAATTATCGGTAGAGATTTTCCACCATTTCTAAAGATTTTAAAAAATTCATTTTTCTCTTTTTTTGGAAGGGTGATGGGGGGGGGGGGAGGTGGTAGAGAGTGAAGGTAAAAATTCACTATCAACGATTTTTGGTGGAGAAAATTTCGTCTTCAAGGCTGTTTCGAGAAAAAAAATTGAGATTAAAAACATGAAAACATCCACATATATCAATACTTACTGTTATTTTCAGTAAAAAAATTGAAATTTTTTCAATTTTTAAAAATTTTTAATAGTTAATTTTTTTAGTTTTTCAATTTTTTAAAATAAAAAGAAATTACCTAATTAAAAATATGTGACGCAGCCAACCACTACATACCATATGTCGAAAAAATAAATTTTGCAGAAAATGGAAAAAACAAACAATTGACCAAAAAATATCGAAATTTTTTCTATTGCAGATTTGTAAAGTATGAAGTATGAACCTACTACTTTAAAATGACTATGAGTTCAGGTCTCAGAAATATTTTCTTCCTGCTCAAAAACGAGCATTAAGTAGTTAAGTACAAATAAAAATCATACCATTTCAGGGTGATTCTAATAGGTAGCCTAGAATGGTGTAGGAAAAGATAAAAATGTCTTACAAGGTATTTCTTTTTCAGTCAACACTGTCAACAGAATTCAGTTTAAAAAATGATGAAGTATGTAATGTATGGTGCCTACAAAATTTTAATTTGCGTTTTTCTGAATTTTTCGATTTTTTTAATGTCATTAACGTGATGATTTCAAAAATTCATTACAATATTTCATTTTCCAACATTTTTCAGAGCGGTTTTTTTTATTCAAAGGAGAGAAAATTACTCTATTTAAAGAGCCAAAAAAAGGAAAAAAATTCCGACACGTGTGATGGGATCGCTGGCTGGGTAACATATTTTTAATTTTTCATAATTTTCAAACAGATAGTCAAATTTTAAGGGCGATTGAGGCAAGTGAGGGGGTGACAATTTTACCAGGTCTTTCTGATCGAAACACAACTTCTCGGCCATCCCTCTTTAAACTTTTTTTTAAAAATGCAAAATGATCCGCCTAAATGGATAAGCAGAGTCAGTGGGTGATATTGTCATACATTTCAAACGCGTGTATCGCCTTATCTATGGACCGCGATGAAAAAATTTTCAAACAAAAGTTGTTCTCCAGCACCTAATGTACATTTTCATTTCTCATCAAAATCCATTTTGGAGCAACCCCTGTCCCCCAAATTTGGAAATAAAACATGTTTTGTGAAAACTTCAAAATCACGTTTTCTTCATTTTCAACGAAAAGTTTCGAAGATATGGAAAAATTTGTAACGACCAAAAGAAATTGTGCTGAGATCTAAACTTATGCTAGCCCCCGTCTTCAATAATTCAACATTAGAAAAAAATTACAGGACGATCGACTACACATAGATTCATAGTTCCATTCTACCTGCCCATTCATTAGTTCATTATTTTCAGAAAATATCTATCTACCTACTCGGCTAAATATGTATTATGTCTGCTTAAAAACTGAAAAATGAGCAGCTAGCAAAATACCTACTTGTTTTGTTCAAATTTTTCCATTTTCAAATTTCTTTATTTGCTAAATAAACTGAAAAAAGTTTCGGGTCTTCGATCCTTTTTTCCTATTAGATAAATAACCAACTTTTTTTTGCCATTCAACTTCGCACAAAAGAATCACCATATGTACATATGTCTTGGATCTTTGGGGTTTGAGTTGTAAATAGTAATTCTCTTGACCTTTCTCCATTTTTTTCGTCCTTTCTTTCCTCTTTGCCTTCTTTTTAACTTTTATTTTTATTTTCTCTTCGAAATTTGCGTTAGTCTAATTTACAATGACAGTGCTGAAGAAATAAGAAAAATTCATGACCGAATATTTTTACATATGCTGACTAAAGTTTGATTTTTGAAACATATTAGACAAATTAATCGTCGAGAATGGTAAAAATAACAAAATTCTGGTAAAAATTAAAAATTCGCCCAATACGAAGTTCACTAGGCCAAAAAAGGAAACCATCGTTCAAGTGAGTCACACCTTTATCTATTCCTGTTTTATTCTCATAGATATTAAAACCTCCTTACTAGCCCAGGAGTAATAGCATCAAAAAAGTGGTTGAAAAAGAAAAAAATGTTAATCGAAATTTTTTGCGTCAAAAGCTTCTATATGATGTCCAGAGTCTGTAGTAAAGTCGCACCGCTCCCACCCCTATTGCTTTTTGAGGGGGTGGACCCCTTATGGAGGAGAAAATTGTTTTGCACCGATTTCGCTCACATTCACGTGGAGGGTTATTTACGTGTAGAAGTACTCCCTGAAAAAATTTCAGCCTCCCTCGACCTCAGGGGGCTGAGCCATCGCTTCCCAAAGTTGGACATTCTTTACTAAAATGACAAAAAACAGAGTTTTTCGATTATAAAACCACCCGAAAATTTTAATTTTGAAAAATTTCGTATTTTCCGTATACATTTTGAGATGACGAATCCGACTAGCTTATCAATTTTTTCGTTCGAAGTGTTTAACCCCCCCTACGGCCCCATTGAATGTGTGCAGATCGTGGTTTTTTCAGCAAAAAATGACCTCGGGTACATAGCTGTCCCAAAAGTGATATTTCGAGTGAAAGTGAAAATTTTATGACTTAAAATGTTCCATATGACGTCCGCAGTGAGTGGTAAAAACGCACCGCCCCTACCCCTCGTGCTTTTTGCAGGGGGATGAAACGGAGGGGACTCGTTTCAAAAAATTATTTTTTAGCATTAATTTCGGTCAAATTCACTAGGTAGGTTATTCGGATGAAGTAGTATTCCCGAAAAAATTCAGCCCCCCCCCCCCACACATCAGGGGGCCGAGCCATTGTTTTCCAAAGTTGAGCAGTTTTGTGAAAAATTACAAATTTCGGGGAAAAGTAAACATTTTTTGCTATAAAATGTTCCGTATGATGTCTATATTGTGTGGTGAAAACGCACCGCCCCTACCCCTCGGGCCCTCTGAAGGGGAGTGGGTTTATAGGGGGCCAATTTCAAAAAATAATATTTTCGCACCGATTTCGCTTAAATTCACGCGGAGGGTTATTTAAGTGTAGAAGTACTCCTTAAAAAAATTTCAGCGCCCCTCGACCTCAAGGGGCTGAGACATCGCTTCCCAAAGTTGGACATTTTTTACTAAAATGACAAAAAACAGAGTTTTTCGATTATAAAACCGCCGCGCCCCAAAATACCAGAAAATTTTCACTTTCTCGCGAAATATCTTTTTTAGGACAGCTATGTAACGAGGAGTTCATTTATTGCTGAAACCCCCACGATCTGTACACTTTCTATGGGGCATGGGGGGGAGGGCGTTAAACACTTCGAACAAAAAGGTTGATGGGCTAGTCGGATTCTTCATCTCAAAATGTTTACAGAAAATACAAAATTTTTCAAAATTGAAATTCTGGAGCGGTTTTATAATCGAAAAACTGTGTTTGTCATTTCAGTCAAAAATTTCCAAATTTGGGAAGCGATGTCTCAGCCCCCTGAGGTCGAGGGGCGCTGAAATTTTTTTAGGGAGTACTTTTACACCTAAATAACCCTTCACGTGAATTTAAGCGAAATCGGTGCGAAAATATTATTTTTTGAAATTGTACGTGGCCCCACTATAAACCCACTCCCCTTCAGAAGGCCCGAGGGGTAGGGGCGGTGCGTTTTCACCACACACTATAGACATCATATGGAATATTTTATAGCAAAAAATTTTTACTTTTCCTCGAAATTTGTAATTTTCACAAAACTGCTCAACTTTGGGAAACAATGGCTCGGCCCCCTGATGTGTGGGGGGGCTGAATTTTTTCGGGAATACTACTTCATCCGAATAACCTACCTAGTGAATTTGACCGAAATCAATGCTAAAAAATAATTTTTTGAAACGAGCCCCCCCCCGTTTCATTGCCCTGCAAAAAGCACGAGGGGTAGGGGCGGTGCGTTTTCACCACACACTATAGACATCATATGGAATATTTTATAGCAAAAAATTTTTACTTTTCCTCGAAATTTGTAATTTTCACAAAACTGCTCAACTTTGGGAAACAATGGCTCGGCCCCCTGATGTGTGGGGGGGCTGAATTTTTTCGGGAATACTACTTCATCCGAATAACCTACCTAGTGAATTTGACCGAAATCAATGCTAAAAAATAATTTTTTGAAACGAGCCCCCCCCGTTTCATTGCCCTGCAAAAAGCACGAGGGGTAGGGGCGGTGCGTTTTTACCACTCACTGCGGACGTCATATGGAACATTTTAAGTTATAAAATTTTCACTTTCACTCGAAATATCATTTTTGGGACAGCTATATAACGAGGTCATTTTTTGCTGAAAAAACCACGATCTGCACACATTCAATGGGGCCGTAGGAAGGGGGGGGGGTTAAACACGTCGATCGAAAAAATTGATAGGCTAGTCGGATTCGTCCTCTCAAAATGTATACGGAAAATACGAAATTTTTCAAAATTAAAATTTTCGGGTGGTTTTAATCGAAAAACTCTGTTTTTTGTCATCTAGTAAAAAATGTCCAACTTTGGGAAGCGATGGCTCAGCCCTTTGAGGTCGAGGGGGGCTGAAATTTTTTCAGGGAGTACTTCTACACGTAAATAATCCTCCACGTGAATGTGAGCGAAATCGGTGCAAAACAATTTTCTGGGGTCCACCCCTCAAAAAGCAATAGGGGTGGGGGCGGTGCGACTTTACCACTGACTCTGAGCACCATATAGAAGCTTTTGACGCAATAAAATTTCGATTAACATTTTTTTCAAAGTATATTTCTCCTAGGCTATACTTCAACATCTGGTGGAAAAAAAATCTTCCAACTGATAAATTTTCAGGACCCAAGATGCGTTTAAAAATGCAACGAAAAATAATCCACTTCGTGGCGACATTACTCACAGACACCGGAATAAACATTCTGAAAGACGACAACCCCTGGAACATTTGGCGATTCGTAATCACCTTCGGTTTATTCCTATCAGCTGGTTTATCAACCTGCATGGCTTCTATCACAAACACCAACAATTTCTACGCTTTTGCAAACCCTTCGCCTTACATCGCCGCAGCCACAGCCATTCTAAGCGGAGCCTATTTCCTATTCCATCACAGCACCCTCGTCAGCAAAATCTTACACAAAATGGATGCGAATTTCTACACGTACCCGGACGAGCACCTCATTCGAATCGAATACCCTTGGTATTTACAGGAGGGTAATATCAACGTGATGATGAAAATCACAAAATACGCCATTTTTAACGTCCTATTTACGGTCTGCTTGCCAATTTTGGGAGAGCTGGCGTACTACGGAAGGATCAAAACATTCATTTATCCTTGTTGGACACCTTGGAAAATGACCAGTCTGAGAATCGAGCTGATTACATTTTCACTCGAACTTTTACAAGCCTGCGGTGGTATTTGGTTGAATTACACTGTGTCGATTTTCTTACTCGTTGTAGTGATCGAATTCGCGAGACAATATCGAAGATTGATCGCCGCTGTGGTATCGCTCGAGCGTCGAACGACGTCAGCAGAAGGGAAAATGGATACTAGGTTTGATATTGGATTGAGGGAAAATATAATACATTGTATTAGGCATCATCAAGCGTTACATAAGTGAGTCTGAATTTGAGATTTTTCAATTTTGATTTTGGTGACTTCATGGGTTTTGTTTGGCAGAAATTTTCAATTATTCAAGATCTGGTTTTCGATATTTTTCTCAATAGAGCTCGCAATATCTGTGGTGACATTCGCTTTGGCGTTATATGTCGCCATAAATGTAAGCTGGACTGATTTAAGCATCATTTCGAGAATAATTTTTCATAAATTATTTTATTTGCAGGCTCCGAGTCTGGGTCAAGTATTGAATTATTTCACAGTTGTATTTTTTATCTGGATTAATCTGTTGATAAGATGCTTGATAAGCGAAATTTTCTCGAATTTGGTATAATTCAAGTTCAGCTTTGATTTTGAAGAACTGCCATGATTTATGGTTTTAAAACTATTTTTTATTTTGAACAGAACGAAAAACTCGCCGAGACTTTGATTTGGGACGTTCCTTGGTACAAGGCGAACAAAAAAAATAGAACGTTGCTCGTGATGTTTCATGGAATAGCTTGCCATCAGCCACTGTGTTTATATGGATTATCGATTTTTGAGGCTACTCGAGTAACATTCACCAAATTAATCCGAATCACTTATTCGTTTTTTAATGTGTTAAATCTTTCTTTGAAAAAGTAATGGAAAACTAATTAAATAAATGTTGGATTGAAAAATCGATCGTTTAATTTTGGAGAGGCTTCGAGACCGTTGCGAAAAAAGAACATTTCATAAGCATAGTGATCCCCCTTCCCGTGTGAATATTTTCACTTTTCAGTGAATAGGCAGGGACAAAGAAATTGAAAAATGTTGCTTTTGAGTCATTCCATCAGTTCGTTCGCAAAGTGGAAAATGGGGTCGACGATTTTTCTGATTTTTTTCACGTGGGTAGAGCTCGATGAGAGATGACGAATGACGAAACCGGAGCTCCCGAAGTCTTTTTGGAGGGCAGCAATGGCCATTCAAAGTTTTGAGGTAAAATTGGATATGGTAAATTTCGAGCGTGGATAACTCGAAAACTATTATGGGTAGAAAGTTGAAACTTTTTCTAATGTGTAGGGCCTTTTAATAGCTTTTTGGAGATTTTTTTTGAAATCAGTGGTGCCACTTTTTTTAATGCCAAAAATTAGCTAGAAAAGTTGAAAAATAGTATTTTTGTATGAAGGACACCTTCAAAAATTTCCAAAAAAATATATATGGTACAACTTTTCATGCTGAACAACATATTAAAAAATTGAGATGGTGTTATTTTTTAAAATCGTTTAAAAAAATGTCAAAGTTTATGAGAAAACGTAATGACTCTTTTAAAGAATAATTACGAGGTTCATTTTATTCGTCTGAACTCGTTCTTATTGCAATATGAGAAGTATGATGGAATATTAACTTACTTAGCAATAAAAATAATCATTTTAGGGGTCAAATTGTCAAATTCATCACTCACCTGGAACAAAAGAAAAAAACAATTTATCGATTAATTAATTTCCAATCAACACAAATCGAATACAAATTAGCAGAAAAATTAAACAATAAATTCATGTTCAATCTCTATTATACTTTTGAAATATTGTAGTTAAGTATACTTATTGTAATTTTTTCGAATAAGATTGAATTTCCTAAAATGTAAAAAAAAAATCTGCCCCGATAGAAAAATGAATTAAGTCTGTACTTAAATTATGAGTTCAAAAGTAAGCCCCTTCAAATTTTGTTAGAATAAATTGAAAATTAGTGATGCAGTCGTTCAAAATTGTGCCAAAATTATTAAAATTATTCTGAAATAATCATACTTAAATTTTTGAAAAAAATGTCGAAACGAAATTTTTTCGGGTTCTTTTAACCTTTCAGAAACAATTTTTAAAAAACACAAAATTTTGACCTACATTTGGCGAGAAACGAAAAAATAAAGTTTAAAAACCACATTTTGGCCCCTCCTCGAAAATACTTGCGCTGGGGTTTAAAATTTTTGTCGGCATTTTTTTTTTACAGGGACTCAAATTTTGGAGTAAATTTCGTCAAAATCCCTTTCAAGAACCAAAATATTACACTTATTGTGCTGTGCTCTCTGGATAAGTAGAAGTACATATAGAGTGTTTCATAAATCATTTGCCATACTTTTCTTTTTTTTTTTTTTGATATAACCGGGTTCCACAAAAAAAACTTGAGATGAACGTTGAACATGTTGCCGATCTGAAAAATTGAAGGAGCAAATCCTGCTTTTAAAACAATCACGTTGAAATTTTTTTTCAACCATGGGAATAAAAATAGTGCTTTGAAAAGTGAACAAATTTCAAATTATGACTTTGCCTAGTTTCAAAATTGAAGGGGCTACAAAAAAGTTGTTCAAAAAATTCTAAAAAAATAAACTCATCAAGGGAATGGATAGTACGTTGAAAATGGAAAAAATTTTGTTCTGAAAGCTTTTTGTCTAACATCGAAAATGAAGAGGCTATGAGGTACTCGAAATGAACAGGCTTCAAAAAAATTTTTAATTTCTTCAATTCTATTTTGAATGACACTTGGCCCCTTCATTTTTTATGTCGGTTGAAGAGTCGTCAGAACAAAATAGTTTCAGTTTTCAACGTACCATCCATTTCCTTGATTACTTTATTTATTTAAAATATTTTTGAACAATTTTTTTTTAGCTCCTCAATTTTAAAGTTAGGCAAAGGTCGTAGTGTGAAAATTTGTTCAGTTTTCAAAGTACTGTTTATTCCCATGGTTGAAAAATTGTTAAACGTGATTTTTTTAGAAGCAGAATTTGTCCCTTCAATTTTCAAGATCGGCAACATGTTCATCTCTAGTTTTTTTTATGTTAGTGGTACTTGGTTACATCTCCGCAAAAAAAAGTTGGCAGAAGATTCATGGAACACCCTGTATAAAGCAATAGGTATTTAAAAAAAAACTTGAGTATCGATAAGATATCGATAAAATTACATTAGATATCAATAAAAAATTTATCAAAATGGCATAAACTGACGTAAAATTGATAAAATTTCATCAAAAAGATGCAAACTTTTGTAAATGTTACTCATATTTTAGCTGTAAATGCATATTACGGATTATTTTCGCCCAAGAAGAGGTGAATACGGTTGTTAGCTCAAATTTTGAAAAAAATTGGTAAAACATACAAAATTTCTGTTAATTTTTTGTGTTTTACACTTCTGTATAAAAAAAAATAATAATGATAAGGAAAAAACCTAAAAGTTGGAAAATTCTCGAAATACTGACTATAAATATTTTGATAATATTCCGTTTCAAATTCAGCCTTGTTCTTCTTTAATTCAATTTAATTACAGCTGCAAATGTGATTTGAATGAATTTTAAAATTCGGGTTAGAAATACTTGTAATTTGATAATCCTACTCATAATGTCATAAAAATTTGAGAAAATTGTCAAAAAATAATGTAAACAGTGAAAATGTTCGGTATAAAAAGATGAAATTTTCTTTAAAATGACACAAATTTTTACCCAAACTTTTATGATATTTTGAGTGTCATTACCAACTAAAACATATTCAATGAAATTATATCATTTTACACGTTCTGTTAAAAATAATCAGAGGCGTGACTAACGGGGGGTGGGGGGTGCGTAACCCCCCCAGACGATTCCAAAGTTGAGAAAAGTTGGGAAAATCAGGAAAAAGTGGGAAAATTGGGAAAAGTTGGGACTTGTCCCAACTTTTCCGCAGTTTGAATTTTGGAAAGTCGAAAAAATTTAAGAAAATCACAATCCCAAATCAAATTTTAGGAAAACTGGGTACAATTGAGATTTTCAACTTTTTTCCAAATTTTCCCAACTTTTTTGAAGTTTGGATTTGGGAAAGCTGAAAAAATTGAGAATATCACAATCCCTAATTTGGACTTGGAAAATTGTGTGAAGTTGGGATTCCCAACTTTTTCCCTACTTATTCCAATTCTCTCAAGTTTAGATTCAAAAAAGTTAAAATTCCCAAGTTTTTGAAAAGTTGTACTTGGGAACGTTGAAAAAACTTGAGAATATCGAAAAAGTTGATTGCAAATTGTGTAAAATAGCTAAAATTTCGTTTAAAAAAACATTTAAAATCACAAATTTTTTATATGGAAGTAATAGAAATTTTTCAAAGAATAATCTATTGAAAAATAATTATTTTTGTTTTAAAAATCACTAACTTTTCAAATTTTAGCCCTCGCTTCGCTCGGGCATATACCAACACCTAAGCAAACCAATGTAATTACTTAAGAAGTATGAGTTGAGGACTTCACCTATTAATTTGAAAAATGAAAAAATTTCAGCTTTTGTATATACTTTTTCTTCAAAAATTTTCTCCCTCGCTACTTACAATGGTATGAACACTCTCATCTTCTATCTCAGACAATATTGAATACTTTTTGAAGGGGGAAAAAAATTTCCTTCTCATTTATTATTGGTTTTACAGGCTTCAGACAGAAATCAGCTTTTAAATGGCTGTCCCCTATTTTCACGCTTAGTCACTATAAAGCCACCCTTTTTCGCCAAATGATTACTATTGAACCCCTTTGTTTTTTTTCAAGACACACTTTTCAAAAATCTTTAAGAAGGAATTCAGAATAGTGGTTCTTTTGCTTATTTTATCATACATTTTTCAAAAAAAATAATTGCCCTCGCTTCGCTCGGGTTAAATATTACGTTCCATACCTTGCAAATTGTTTTTCTATTTGTTGTGATGTCAGTGACCACGATGTTGAAAATAGAAAGCAGGAATAGAGAAGAATTCGAAAGTATTGGTCACATTTTGGAAAATCGCAATGAGAGAAGTGTGTTGAATTTTCAATTTTTGAAAGTCTATTTTCGCTAAAAATTTTTGCCCTCGCTTCGCTCGGGCTCAACACATTATTAAATCTGTATAAATCTTAACAAAATAATTATCAATACATATGTTACCTAGTCTAACCTAGATTTTTTTATTTACTGAAACAAGGTAAAAATTGCAATGGCTTGCGTGCAATTTATGAAAAGTTCCCTTTTTTTGAAAATGTAACTAGCAAATCTTTCATTTTCACCCCTTCAGACTTTTGCCTAAGTTTCGTCTCTGTCCATATCACTGCCTCTCAAGGCTGCATTCAAGTTGAAATTTGAATTTTTGTCAAGTGTGTTTATTTGTTTTTTTTTTCACAACACCTGGGCAGCCACGATAAAAATTACCTAGTTGGGAATTTTTTTTGGGAAGTAGGAAAAATAGTTGGGAATTTCTCGGAAAATAGTTGGGAAAATTTGAGCTTCACCCCCCCCCCCCCAGAAATATTGCTTCGTCACGCCTCTGAAAATAATTTTCATTGAAATTGATTAATTTTTCTTACTAAAGAAATTTCAGAGACTTCGAAAAAATTAAATTTCACCTTATTTTAATAATTTATGAGATCATTCGACGTCTGAAAAAAAAGTGACGAATTGTTATGACAAGTAATTTAAAAAATCCTACTAAAAATTTGAACGATTTCTACTTTTAATTCATTTAAAAAAATTTGCAACAGACTTGTACAAATTTTCTATCAATTTGAACGAAAAAACTGACCAAATAGGCTTTGTAAAATCTACAGTACCTACCTAAAATGATTTTTACCAAATTTTTGAAAGAAATTGTCAGTATAAAACAGGTTTTTCACGTTTTAAAATTTTTTATCAATACTTTTACATCAGATTTTTTATAGTTTTTAGCTGTTTTTATAGGAATTAACAAATATTGTGATATTTTGAACGATTTTTTAAAGGCATGTGTGTTTTCAAATAACTTTTTGGAACTTTTCCGAAATTCGAAATGATTTTTGTAATATTTCAAGACATTTCTGTATGTATAATTTCCACAGTGAAATATAAGGTCTTTAAAATCTCATTTTTTTATACCCTCCCCCCCCCCCCCCGATGGAAAAATTATACCTGGTAAGAAAAAATCTCAATTTGTTCTAATTCTACAAATTCTGAGTTTTTTTGTGATTGAAAAAGTCATGATAAAAAAAATGAGAGTAGTCAGTAGGTTTAGGCATGTGCAATAGATTCATTGTGCAGAGTACAACATTCTGTTTTTCGAACATTAGAAATCTTGATAGACATTCTAAAACTTTTCGTATTGAAAATTTTATTACCATTTATTCATCTTAATGAACAATAGGGTGAGCCGAGAAACCGAAAATTTTGATTTTTGAAAAGTTATCCCCACAAAAGTTGTAGGCTGGATAGACTAGAAAAATAAAATGAAAAATTTCAAAATCGAATCATATCTTCCGATCACGCAAAAGCCTTCAATTCTCCGAAAATTGTCAAAAATTCAACATTTTCAGAAATTTTTAAAAATTTAAAAAGAAATCAAAATTCATCAAAATCAATTTTAGAGCTTATTTAGGGCCTATTTAAAGCAAAAAGTACAACTTTTTTGAAAAAATCCAAGTTTTATATATTTTTTTAAATTTATCACATTTCTTCACCTCTGAAAAAACTTGAAAAAAGTTATAATACACTGATTTTTTCAAAAAAAAGTGCTTTTTGGTCTAGATAGTCAATACAGAAGCTCTAAAACTAATTTCAGCTAATTTTAAATTTTCTCGAAATTTTTGAATTTTTGGTAATTTTTGAAGAATTGAAGGCTCTTGCGCGATCGGAAGATATGAATCGATTTTGAATTTTTTTATTTTATTTTTCTAGTTTATCCAGCCAACAACTGTTTTGTGGGTAACTTTTCAAAAATCAAAATTTTTGGTTTTTCGGCCCACCCTAATAAACAAACTTCTGTTATCTAGAGTAGATAGTAGATTCACCAAACAGATCAACAATCGGAATGCAGTATGTGTAAGTGCTAGGCACCTCGTGACGAACACTTCATTGAGAAATAGGATACGCTCCACAGATTTCAATTTACATTCAAACAATGGTACGCATTTTTTAAAATCAACAATAATAAAATCAATTGGGAATTGAAAGATCATAAATATTGGAATTTGAAAAAAATTATCGCCAGCTTAAGCATCAAGATCACAATTAAGCCATTAGCATTAGGTAATAGTATATACCTAATGGTTTGTTAGGTATCTGTGCACGAAACGAGCCCAAGTACTTTTTTCAACAACGATATAAAACAAATTTTTCATTTTAAAATGAAGTTAATATCTATTTTGCTGTTCTTTTTTTTAATGGAAATGTATTCTGCGAGCCAATTTGCTAAAATTCAACTCGCTCCTCGAGAGTAAGGAACAATAATTGAAAAAAT
The DNA here is from genome assembly GCA_033439095.1 of Pseudococcus viburni. Lineage (NCBI taxonomy): Eukaryota > Metazoa > Arthropoda > Insecta > Hemiptera > Pseudococcidae > Pseudococcus > Pseudococcus viburni. Next base: position 117,979 of record JAVBJF010000529.1, on the reverse strand, counting down.
GTAAAAAGCTGATCTTCCCCAAGAAATGAGTTATATCAATTTTCATTTTTAAGGCCAAATTCGAGGAGAACCGATCCAACCGAAGCACCACCACATCACATCAAGCCACGACAAGCATCAGTTGACGATTACATTTTTATTTCAAAAAACCCATTTCAGAAGATAACATTGAAGTTTGACACGGGATCTCGTGATATGTGGGTATTCTCCGATCGCTATGATACCTGTGATCCGAATTATAATGTAGTCAAAAGTAAGTTTATAATATTTCCATTAATCATTGATCTTCTAGTGAAATTAGCTCGTATGGGAGCTGAACATGAAACAGAGCGGGGGAGGATTTTTTCAGCCAAAGTGCTCAGGAAGATGTCCTAATCAACATACAAAACCCCTGAAAAAATCGGCTCTGTGCATTTTCCCACAGGTCCAAATTTTTGCCCCCAAAACCAGTTTTTTGCATTTTTCTCGTTTGCTATCAATTTTTTTTGAATAATTAGTTCTATAAAATATTAAAGAGCATGAAATTTTTTATAAAATTGATTCCATGAAAATTTTTGTACGACAATTTCAACGCGAGATACGCCCCTCCCCATTATACATTTTGTTCTTTATCATCCGAAACTTGGTTTTTTCAGCGATATTATTTTGAAGAAATTTTATAAAATAATATCATTTATTTTGTGTCATAAATGATGCCAAGGGGACAGTTGTTTTTACGAGGAACAAGTAGGTCATCTATTTACACCCCCCTCCCATCTATGAACAGAAATGCGTACCACAGGTGTGCAGTACAGTCGCAAACTGTAAATTTTTCAAGAAAAGTGGTTTTTGATGAAAGGAGCATGAAAGCGTGCCCAAAATTTCAAATTAAAAAACCCACCTATTTTACAATTTTCATGAAAAATACCCGAAAGAGGCAGTTTTTTATCCCTACATTTCACGCAAGGGTCAGGAACGAAATTTTCAATACAATATTTGGATAGTAGAAGTCAACTCCACCCTATAGACTTACATACGAGCTTCATACGTCTTCATGAGGAGGGGTAGGAGGGGTCACGGCATTCTAAATTTGGCTCCAGTTCTCTAAAATTTAATTTGGATCTTTTACTTCATCGCACCAGTTTTCATGCTCATCCTTTCATCAAAAACCACTTTTCTTGAAAAATTTACAGTTTGCGACTGTACTATATACCTATGGTATTTCTGTTCATAGAGGGGCGGGGGGGGGGAGGTAAATAGATGACCTCATGTCTCTCTTAAAAACAACTGTCCCTTTGGCATCATGTACAACATAAAATAAATAACATTACTTTACAGAATTTTTTAAAAATAACATCGCTAAAAAAGCAAGTTTCGGATAATAAGAAACAAAAGGTATAATGGGGAGGGATGTATCTCGCTTTGGGGTGGTCGTACAAAAATTTTTATAGAACAAATTTTATGTGAAATTTCATGCTCTTTAATATTCTATTGAACTAATTATTCAAAAAAAGTGAAAGGAAACGAGAAAAATGCAAAAAACTGGTTTTGGGGACAGAAATGTGGAGCTGGGGGAAAATGCACAGAGCCGATTTTTTCAGAGGGTTTGTATGTTGATTAGGACACCTTCCTGAGCACTTTGGCTGAAAAAAAATTTCCCCACTTTATTTCAAGTGAAACGCTAATTTAACCAGGCTAATAAGCTAAGCAAGTGGAATGTTTAATAAATATAAAATCACAATTTATATAATTTTTATACAGCTAAACACCATAGATACAACTATAGTATTTCGCCAACTTATGGTATTCGAGGAGAACCTCAGCCACAATTTATGACGCATCTGGATGAATTTGTGTTTGGGCTCCAGGCATTGGATGCGATTTTAGTAAGTGTTGGGTCTACAAAACCTCTTGTGCGAAAGTATGTAATTTTTTAATTTATTTAATGATATTGTGCTTTTCGTATCAGTTCAACTAATTTTTGACCTTGGGTCTTAAAAATTTTACGAAAGATTTTTTCACGACGTATTTATACTATAAAAATTGAGAAACATTCGTTGGTTAGATTCGAGTCCCCTTGAAAACACCGAGCAAAGGCATTGACGTGTTTTTTTTTTGCCTCTACAACTGGTTATCGACTTGAGAAAAAAACACCTAAGAAACATAAACATTTGGTCAACCTTGTATCGGTTTCAAAAAAGTGGAGATATCAAAAAAAGTGTGAAATAAAAGTTGTAGAGAATTAAAAACTGAAAATTTTACGTTCTGAAATTTTTTTTATCTAGCAATGGAGAAGAATTATGATTTGAATCAAGAAAAAAATTATACTCTAGTTCTTTGTACCATAACTTTTTTCCATTGCAAGATGGAAAAAAAAGTTGTACACCAAAAAAATATTTTTTTTTAATTCTCTACAACTTTTGTTTAAAACTTTTTTTCATATCTCCACTTTTTCGGATATTATTGACAACTGGTTCAAAACTGGTGAACCGGTTTCAAAAAAACATGTCACATTTTAATCACATCAGTGTGTAGAATCTATTTCGATAAAAAAAAACCGACCCTAATTTTTTGATCCAAACCGGTTTCTCAATTTGTGGACACCCTATTGATATGACTGAAAGCTTGATTATCAATCTTCAATGTCCTCGTCGCCAGGAAAAAAAGTTGTGCACCAAAGACTATTGTTTTTTAATTATCTACAACTTCTGTTTCAAGCTTTTTTTCAAATTCCACTTTTTCGGATATTATTGACAACTGGTTCAAAACTGGTGAACCGGTTTCAAAAAACATACCACATTTTAATCATATCAGTGTGTAGAATCTATTTCGATAAAAAAAACCGACCCTAATTTTTTAACCCAAACCGGTTTCTCAATTTGTGGACACCCTATTGATATGACTGAAAGCTTGATTATCGATCTTCAATGTCCTCGTCGCCAGGTTCAAGTTACCTTAAAACTGATATTTGGAGTATTTGGAGCAATTTAGCTCACACTGTTGAAAAAAAGATTATATCTGGTAGTGGAAGAAGGAGTAGTGAAGGGTCGAAACCAAAAAATAACTCAATTTTGGAATTCAGCATCGTCGAAAAGGATGGGGGGGGGGTGAAATCTAAAAACTGGGTTAATATTCAAACTCAGCGCATAAAAAACATCACAAACGATAAGCCAGATGTAATTTTTTTTTAATTTCTCAAAATTTCGGGACATCAGCGCCGCCGCCGCCGCGCGGCGCCAGCGCGCCTTGCCTCCTTAGAAAGTTGACATTTCATCGCGAAAATTACCATGTTCGAATACATCGTATTATAAAAACTCATTCTGAAGATTTTTTGCAGAATTTGAAATACTGAAAATTTAGATTTTTACTAAAGACTCTGGTGTGGTAAGGGGGTCATTTGACCTCTGGTGGAACTTTGTAAAAAATTTTGTCATTGGATTTGTCTTGGTGGAATATGATTTTAGAGTGCATGAGCGAATTTTTATCTCGCCTCAGAGGGGCTGGGGATCCAAAATACGTGATTTCCAAGCGTAATTATCAAGTATTTTCAAAAAGTTGACGAGTGACCTTTGAAAATGGGATAGAATTTTACCATAAAAACATAGAAATTTTGACCAAATTTTTTGAGCAATTTTTGAGCAGTTTTGAGTACAGGTCAATTTTTGAGTATTTTCAAATAATTGACATGTGACCCATGAAAGTGGGGTAAAATTTCGCCAGAAATTCAAATATGTAAATCGAAATTTGTTTTGAACTTTTGTGAATTTTAAGTCTTCGAGTGAGAAAGTTTTTGGAAAGTTTCCAAAAATCATTAAGTATGCGAATTATCAAAATGAGATAAAATAAATGGATTGAATTACTCATTTCTTTTGTTTGATTATTTTTCTTTATTTTATTCTAATTAGGTACATTTTTGGTACTCTCCTCTAGTACCTGCACCTACGAGGCAATTTTGAAAAAAATAGATTGAATCTAATGGGAATCGAATTTTTAGCATTGAAATTACTTTTTTTGGGGTCCCAGCACCCCTCCCCCGGGAGTGAGATGAAAATTTACTCACGTGTTCTAAAATCATTTTCTACCAAGACAAATCGAATGGCATGAAAAATTTTACAACGTTCTACCGGAGGCCAAATGAACCCCTCTCCACCCAAAATTCTTCGAACATTGAATTTCTGTGAACGATAAACGATTCCTAACTTCTTTTTATTCCTTTTTCTAACTGTGAAAGTTGAACTGCTCCAAGTATCATCGTTTTTAAGACTCGAGATATTAAAGTTGGATATTTTCATGAAAAATCACAGTGACAAACAATAATTTTTCCTCTCAAAGTCCTCAGGGGGCCTAGAACCGAAACAACAGTTGTTTTATAACCTTTGGTATGGGAAAAGCTCGTAAAAGAAATTGAGCAATATCTGAAAACCCAAGTCAAAAATTGGTTGAATTAACATAGATTTTGAACTGAAATAGTCATCATTACCTAATAAAATGATCGAGACGACCTTAGACCAAGATTTGGTCGAAAAAGGTCCTAAATTGTTACCCTTGATAGAAAAATCTTTCCCAGAATTTATGACTTTCTACTCTCTTTCCTTTCCTTCTCTTCCCTTTCCTTCTCTTCCCTTCCACAATATGCCCTTACATTTGAAAATCGAATACTTTTTTTTGTATCTTTAGAGAAAGTACATGAACAAATTTAAAATTTGCATAAGTTGTGGGTATACTAGGTGAGTGCATTTATGGAAATGTTTGCAAAATTTTCGATTCACATTTTTTGGTTTTTTCACGTTTTGAAATTTTCGAAAAAAAATTTTGAGGGTTGCTGCATTTTTTTCCAAAACTTCGTCATACCCTAAGATACGACATTTTTTCCAGGATTCAAGTATGTAATTGGAACATAAAAAAAATCAAAACTAGAGAAAGATGTTTTTTAATTCTAAGAACCCTTTTAGATTGGGATTTTCGAAATAAAACGAACAGTAGCAGAACCCATACAAAAATTATCCTCGAAACGTATTTTCAAACCATGAATGATTTTTAATTGCGATTGTCACTTCTGTTTCTCCGAAACTACCTTTGTCCATAAATATTACAGATTGTTGGTTATGAAGTCAACAGAACATTTATCGAGGTTACAAAGGCGAGTAAATATTTAACAGACTGGGAACATGATGGTGTTATGGGATTACAATACGATCCTGCGATTATGAATACGTATGGCACCACAGTAGGAGTGATTTGTAACCAATGGAATCAGAACAGGGTTTTTTCATTCACTTATCCAAAGTAAGTTCAAGTTTTTACTAAAAACTAGCAAATTTAAAGGGTTTTATAAATAAGGATTTCAGAGATGAGAAACTCTTCGCGATTATATAGTTTCCGTAAAAGCTAAATAACCGACAACCAGGTGCAAAATTTACACGCGGTCGCTACTACATATAAAATTGTCAACTCGGGAAATTTTGAAATATTTTGCAAAATTCGGTAGTTTAATAGATCTCGTGCAAGCAGAATGACCAATTATGTTCACAACAGCCCGATTTTTTCTAAGCAACTTCATTTCACTACTTTTCAGGGTGCTACGCAGGTGGAGGGGGGGAGAGGGTGAGCCTCAAGCCCAAAGGTTTCAGCAATAAAGCTGATTATTTTTTAAAAATAAACCTTAAGCTATCAGCCTGAGCTTTTTTTTAAATTTAGTTTTAAGTTTAAGCTATTCGTCTTTTTTTTCGGCTCAAAATCGTCCTTGTAGTTTTTGACTGGGGGAAAGATATATGTGTCATGCTCTACGGAAACCTACCTCTGGGTCAAAAAATGGATTTTTGTTTTATTGTCGATTCTGATATAAAATTTCACGCTCTTTCGAATGGCGCAAACCCCAAATTCTGATTTCGCTCTCTCTCCTCACAACTCGTGTTTAAAAATTGAGAAAAAATCAAAAAATGGCCAAGAAATTCAAAAAAAGTCGAAAAATTTAATTCTGACATAAAAATGCATAAAAAGATACAAAATACAAAAAAAATCTAAAACTAGCTCATTTTACAAAAATTTGGCTTAAAATTCATTTTTTATTGCAATTTTTTTGCGTTTTTTTTGCTTCTTTGCCGTTCAAAGCATCCTTGGTAATCGTTTTGACTGGAGCTTCAATTAATCAATTATTTACGAAATTAATTAATCACTGATAAAAAATGAAACAACTCTTGTCATTGCGCAACGAAAAATTTGCTAGAACGTTTTTTCAGCTTAGAAAAAGTGCTCAGAGTGGCAACACTGATGCATGGTGAAAATTGTCCAAATCACCAAAATGTCGAAAATGATCACCAGAAATAATGTAGTGAAAGAATAGTTGCCTATCGACCCTTAAAACGCAGCAAAACGAAGTGCAATCTTCAAATGCGTTTTCTCGAAAAGTTGATTTTGTCCCAGAGGTAGGTTTCCGTAGAGCATGACACATATACAAATACATAATTATAACAGATCACAAGCTCCAAATTCATTTTGACGAAAATGAGATTCCGACGATTCAAGTCCAAAATTTCAAGTTCGATTTTTTCAAATCTGAATGTTTTCAATTTCTGTAATTCTTACTTTTTTCAATACTGTATCCAAATTTTTTAAAATTTTGATTACTCATTGAATTGGAAGAAATATTAAAAAACATGAAGTTGAAAAAATTTTATAGTTGTGACCCGTGCAGGGAAAAGGTACCTAAAGTCGGATTTTTCAAAAATGAGTTTTTTGGCTTAAATTATAGGGGAGACTATGCGGAACATTTTAAGACCTGGATGAGCATCCTAAGTCAATTTTTCGCTGAGATAGAGACATTTGAAAATTGGAAAAAATCATGACTTTCAAAAAAAAAAATAATCGAAAAAACACGTTTAAAGCTGCATAGAGGTCTGAACTACCTAAAAAAGCGAAAAAAATTTTTTTGAAAAAAATTGCTCATTTTTCATATTTTTGTCTCTAACTCAAAATTATGTTTTCCGACTTTAGGTACCCTGTCCCTGCACGGGTCACAGTTGAAAAAAATTGTAATGCCATTTTTTTCAACTGTAAACATTTTCCAAATTTAAATTTTCTTAAAATTTTTCCAACGTTGATTTTTTCAAATATTTTTCAAGTTTGAATTCTTTAAGAAAAGTTTTTCAAATCTAATGTTTTTCAGAATTTCTTCCAACTAAATAATTGGAAAAAATTAAAAAAATATATAAAATTGAAAAAAATTGAAAAATCCAAGGTGAAATCCCTTTCAAAAAATGAAGTAAATTCATAATATTAGTTTTCGCCTATTTTTGAATTCTCATTCGTGAGAAGCAAGGAAGTTAAATTTTGAGAGTAAAAAATATCAATCGAAATTAATTTCTTGGGAAAAGTTGGAAAATGTTCTGCTTACAGGGATAAACACTGAAACTTTGAGCTTAAAGCCTATGAAAGGTGTTTTGGGGCTTCTAGAGCAGATCGAAAATGGAAAATTTGTCCACTTCTATCCCCTGCGCACGAAATCTTAGAGGCTTTCCATACAAGTCTGTGAAACGTACTAACACTCTTTTTGCTCAACTTGCAGGGTTACCACTACATGGCTGAAGGGAGGATTTTTGGGGAGGAGGATAGGGCCATGACTACGAATTCCGGAAAATTATGCTTTAATCGATCAAATAGGTCACCAATATGAGTAATTCGAGTTTTTAGGGACTGAAGTTCATCTCTTCAGAGCTGAAAAATTTCAAAATTTACTGGAGGCTCCAAAACGTCTCGAAATCATTTCCAATCGATTCGAGAAGTTGAAAATAAGATACCTCTATCAAATTTCAGTGTAGAATAAATTTTCAAAATTGCACGACGATGGTAATTTTGAATTTTCAAAAATTCGTCAAAATTCTAGAAACGAACTTTAGTCCTTGAAATTTTAGATACTCGTATTATGGAGTTTTTTATGATGCAATTTCGATATACTTTTGTTTCAGTCCAAAATTTTACTGCTAGTCGGGATAGAAAAATTTCATTATTAAAATTTTAAAGATTTTTTGATCTTTACCAAATTCAGAAACATTTTTTAGGTTACATACCAAACCACTAGTAGATAATTTGAATTTTATGAAAATTGGGTAAATTAAATTGCAACTGGCAACATTCGTATGCAAATTTTTTAAGCCTCAAAAAAGTTTTGCGACTGTATTTTCAGATGTTTATTAAGTAATATGAATTTGGAAAAAATCAAAACATCTCAACATTTTTTAATCCCTTCCCTCCAATTGGGCTAAAAGTGGTATACAATTTCAAAGTCATTGGTTGAGGGAAGCACAGATACTCAAATCGCACCTGTTTAGGAGGTTGGCCATGGTTCCCAGCTGGCCCCTCAACCCCAAAAGTGTCAAAACTAAATTTTTTTTCGAAAATGACCCCATTTTGAAATCTGATACCTTAGTCTTTCTTTGAGCGGGATGACCCCAAAGTAAGCTACTTCACCAATTATCGTCAAAATTTTACAATGAAATATCATGAAACAAGGATTTACGTACTTGCACATTATCACGTTATCTATAAATTATTGTAATTCTCTAAAATAATATTTGCAATGTTCTTGTTATAAAAATTAGAAATATTTCCTTGGGCCCTCGCATCGAATTCTGCGGAGATGACCCTCGATGGTTCAATGGCAATACCCGAAGAGTTTTTAAAGAAAGTGAACCTGGCAACTGGCTAATTTCAGTCCAGTAGTAAGTATCGTTCTCGAAGATTCATCACTCACATCTTACACTCTTTTTGCACCACTACCTTACGTTTCAGCGTTATATTCGGAGATAACGTAATAAGATGGAATACTCAACTTTTAATTCGGACTGCATTGCAAGGAGTTCATGTACCAAAGAAAGATATTTCCAAACTAATCGGTGAAATACAATATCTATTTCCTGAAATAGGAATCGGATCTCAGGTTACATAAATCATATACCTACCATACAGAGTAGCGATCAGGTATATTTATTTATTTTATTGTAAAAAATGTTGATTTTTTTGCAGTTTGATTGCAGCCATGTGCCCCGGCTTCCATATCTTGATTTCTTAATTGGTGATATTCACATTGGCCTTTCAGGAGATTATTATTCTCGAAAGGTATAATTATACGAATCTAGCAGAATTTCTTTATTAGACTGGATCCAAAAAAAAAGTACCATAATAATTCAATAAGCTATTTGTGGTTTCTGCAGGTATATAATGAAACTTCGGGCACACGCTGCAAACTTGATTTCGAAGAAAGTTCATACGATTATTGGAGCGTAGGGGACAACTTTCTCCGAAAATACTACGTAACGTTTAATATGGATCGCAACCAAATTGAAGTCTTGGACAGTATCGGCTCATAATAGCCCATCTTATGAGTCGGCATTAAAAAAAAATTAAAAGGAAGATACACATTTTTAGTCGTTTAATCAAGTAAATTATAGTATAATTTATAATAAAAATAAAAAAAATTCACCTCACGTGTTATCTCACAGCAGATGTTCCATTTTTTTAAACTGCCCAAGTGCCTATACGGAACATAATAAAATGTCCCCCGGGGATTTTGATGAAAATTGGTCCCAGTGGTAGCCCTAAACTGTACACACCCCAAAATTTTAGTTGTCAGTTTTGAGTTTAGCTCCCACAGTGACAATTCAAAGTTTAGATTTTTGCCATGTATTTTAAGTGAGCAAAAAAAATTTCATAAAACCATAAACTGGTATGGTCAATGGGTAAAACCAGAGGTCTGCGCCGATGACAGCTCCTTCGGTTGCGATCAAAATAGCTATAGCGACTTTACTTTTTGATTTGACCCCATTCTTCGTGATCTAACCGACTACTTCCCCTCAAATTCTTATTTTTTCATTAGGTTAGAGCGCGAGGAATGGGGTCAAATCAAAAAGTAAGTCGATATTCGAATTCTACGCACTCAAATTAGTGAGAATCAATATGCCACACGCCATTTTAATATCTTGACCCACTTTTCCCCAAAATTGGGGGGCTAGGGGGGGCACTCAGGGGTCAAATCCAAAAAATAATCAAATATTCGAACTCAGCGCCCTCAAAAACCTAACAAACGACTGGTCGCACGTTATTTTTCATTTTTTCAAATTTTGGCCCTAGGGTCATTCCACGTCAGTTCGTACGCAAAGTGGTAGGGTGGGTCGGCGATTTTTTTCATTTTTTTTATGTGGGTAAACCTCGATGAGAGATGACGAATGCCACAAACCGCAGCTCTCAAAGTCTTTTTGGAGGGCTGCCACGAGCATTTAAAGTTTTGAGGTAAAGTTGGATATGGTAAAATTGGGACGTGGATAACTCGAAAACCATGATGGGTTGAAAGTTGAAACTTTTTCCAATGTGTAGGGCCTTTGAAGAGCTTTTTGACGATTTTTTGAAAATCAGTGTAGCCACTTTTTTTAACACGAAAAATTAGCTGTAAAAGTTGAAAAATGACATTTCCCTATGATGTCAACCGCCAAAAATTCTGAAAAAAATCTGTAAAGTACAACTTTACACGCTGATTAATATATTAAAAAATTGAGTTGACGTTATTTCGTATTTTTGAGAAAAAAATCCAAAGATTTGAAGAAAATACAATTTCTTTTTTCAAAGGTCAAAATTTTGTAAATTGATTTTTTTTTGTTAATTTTACATCATATTCAAAGAAAAAGTCGGTAAAAGCATTTTAACTCCATTCAACACCCGTTAATATGTGTGAAAATGCAGAGTTATTAAATGTTAACTTCAAAAGTTGAAAAAAAAAACATTTTGGTATCAGAATTTCTCATTTGGTTACCCCTGGATCACACCAGCACCGCCTGATACCAAAATGTTTTTTTTTTCCAACTTTTGAAGTTAACATTTAATAACTCTGCATTTTCACACATATTAACGGGTGTTGAATGGAGTTAAAATGCTTTTACCGACTTTTTCTTTGAATATGATGTAAAATTAACAAAAACAAATCAATTTACAAAATTTTGACTTTTGAAAAAGAAAATTGTATTTTCTTCAAATCTTTGGATTTTTTTTCTCAAAAATACGAAATAACGTCAACTCAATTTTTTAATAATATTAATCAGCGTGTAAAGTTGTACTTTACAGATTTTTTTCAGAATTTTTGGCGGTTGACATCATAGGGAAATGTCATTTTTCAACTTTTACAGCTAATTTTTCGTGTTAAAAAAAGTGGCAACACTGATTTTCAAAAAATCGTCAAAAAGCTCTTCAAAGGCCCTACACATTGGAAAAAGTTTCAACTTTCAACCCATCATGGTTTTCGAGTTATCCACGTCCCAATTTTACCATATCCAACTTTACCTCAAAACTTTAAATGCTCGTGGCAGCCCTCCAAAAAGACTTTGAGAGCTGCGGTTTGTGGCATTCGTCATCTCTCAACGAGGTTTACCCACATTAAAAAAATGAAAAAAATCGCCGACCCACCCTACCACTTTGCGTACGAACTGACGTGGAATGACCCCCTATTGAGGGGGCTAATAGGGAAGTTCAGTGAGGTCGGATGAATAAACTGAGTACATATTCGAACTCACCGCCTTCGAATTAGTAGTCATCGATGTGTTACTCAACTTTATCGATTTTTTTGAATTTCGGTCAAAATTGTGGACCCCTGTATCCCCCAGGGGTCTGGAGATTTCATCTTGAAAATTTGTCGGTTGAAAAAAGGGTAAAAAAGGCTACTCATTGTAATTTTTTCAGATTTTTAAATGGTAGCTTTCATATTTTTTGCATATTATGAAAGTTGAGCTTTCGCCACCAAAGTTCAACTTTAAGCTTTCCAAAATATGATTATCACTTTTGAATCTACTTTCAATTCTCTTTCAGACCCCGCAAACAGTTTTCCCCAAAGTACAGCCTATTTCAAGATATAAGCCTTCAAAGTTGGGTAGTTTGGCGAAAAATCACAATTGCATGAAAATTACGAGGCCCACCCCCCCCCCCCCTGAGAATTAGAAAAAAATAATCGTGGTTTCGTGAATAGACCACCAAGAGGAACTCGCAAAAAAATTTTTAGCGAAATCGGAAGACCCGACTTCACTTTGGTCTGTTTTAGCATGGAATAGCCCATATGATATTCGTAAACCGGGGGGGGGGGGGATTAATTTTTCACGTGATGTACTTACATCCCTAAATTTTGTATAAAAATGATATAAAATGCATACCTAGGGTCTAACGATTTTTTTTTTCAAAATCACTAGATACTTCTTACGAGATCTTTAGATGCTCCTCTTCGAGCCAAAAAAAATATTCAAATTCAATTCTGAAAATTTTCAAGTCCATCCAACTCCCTCTCACCACAAAAATTTGAAAATTTGAATTTATTACCTACAGAAAATTTTTTAAATAAATATAAAGGAAGAACTAAGTATTGGCTCATTCTATGTCAACTCGACCAGGGTTTGACCTTGGGTCTTCCGTTTTCGCTCAAATTTTTTTTACGAGTTCTCCTCGATGGTCTAATGAAGGAATCACCATCATTCCGATCCTAATCCTTCAGGGGGTGGGGGGGGTGGCCCTTGTAATTTTCGTATAATTGGGATTTTTTGCGAAATTGCTTACCTTTGAAGGAGCATATCTCGAGATTGGTTAGGTCTAAGATAAATCTGTTCACGCTGTTTTGTAGAGAATTGAAAGGAGATTCAAAATTGATCATCACTTTTTGAAAAGTTCAAAGTTGAGCTTTTGTGATGGAAGCTCAACTTTCATGATAAGTGCAAAAGATGAAGGGCCCCAATTACTTTATTTATCGCAAGGACCACGGGGCGGGGGAAGGGGAGAGGTAAGGGAGGCCAATGGTGTGGGCCCTTTTTCACAATGTTCTGTGATCCTCAAAATGAAATATTTTCGTGATGATCGACATTGGTAACTAGTTTCCCAATTACTTGTGCTGGAGGTATTTATTTACGTGAATTTTGAGTATTTCACCACGCGGGGGGTTAGTTTTTATTTTTTTTGACGATGTTCCACATGTTCAAAATTTTTAAAATTTTTATGGTATACTTATGGGTAAACAACACTTCTTTTGAGGAAAAAAATTCCATTGCCCCTTTGACCCTTCATCCCAAAAGAAGGGTTCAAAATTTTGAAAAGGGCATAACTTGGGGAGAAAGTGCCCAAAAATTTTGAAATTTTTTTTTGGGGGTCTCTTAACCTTCTAGAAGCTATCTAAAAAACGCGAAATTTTTATTTGCATTTGGCGAAAAATGAAAAAATTATGAATAAAACACACATTTTAGCCCCTCCCCCTCCAAAATACTTGAGCTAAGGGTCCAAAAATGGTGTCAAACTTAAATGCCAGATTAGGGGAACATTTTAGGGTAGGAACGGTCAAAATCGGTTTCCAAGGCCGAAACCCTATACTTAACCGACTATACTCTTTATTATATTTTTCTCACCCAAAAAATTTCAAAGACTGGATACGAAAAAATGTAATTTGACCTTATTTAAGGTAATAATTATTGACGTGGAAATTTGACTTCTGAAAAAAATTGAAGAATTATTATGCATCTTAAATGATTTTAAAAAATCCTATTAAAAATTTGAACTACTTCGACTATTAATTCATTAATTGAAAAGATTTACAAGAGATGTGTACATTTTTTTCATTAATTTGAACAAAAAAATTCACCAACTAAGCAATGTAAAATATACAGCACCCACCTAAGTGATTGTTCCCAAATTTTTGAAAAAAATTGTAACCTACCCAACAGGTTTTTCACGTTTTAAATTTTTTTATCAATACTTTTACAATTTTTTCATAGTTTTTAGCAATTTCAATGGAAATTAACGAATATTATGACATTTTAAACGAGTTTTTAAAGGCATAGGTGTTTTTACATAACTTATTGGAATCTTTTCCGAAATTCGAAATGATTTTTGTAATATTTCAAGACATTTCCATATCTATAATTTCCACAGTGAAATATGTGGGCCATTAAAACCTCATTTTTTATAAATTCTTTCCACCCCTTTTTTCTTATTCTACAACTTTTTAATTTTTTTGCGATTGAAAAAAGTCATGATAAAAAAAATGCAATGTGGACATTTTCTACCATCAAAGAGAACAAAACCTTTACAGAAATTTCAAAAAATGGGATACTGTTGAATTCTACTCGAAGGGTAAATTTTTTGAACCAAAATGAGAGCAGTCAGTAGGTCTGGGTAGCCAGGTAGGTCTAGGTACGTGCAATAGATTCATTATGCAGAGTACTAAATTCTCTATTTTAAACATGAGAAATCTTAATAGACGTTCTAAAACTATTCGTATTGAAAATTTTATTACCATTTATTCATCTTAATGAACAAACTCCTGTTATCTAGAGTTAGATGAACCAAACAGGTCAACAATTGGAATACAGTATGGGAAGGTGCTAGGCACTTCGTAACGAACACTTCATTGAGAAATAGGATACGCTTCATAGATTCCAATTTAAATTCAAACAATGGTACCATTTTTTTTTTATCAGCAATATAAAATCAATTGAAAATTGGAAAATCATAAATATTGGAATTTGAAAAAAATTATCACCTGCCTAAGCACCACGATCACATTTAGGCCATCAGTTAATAGTATAATGGTTTGTTAGCTGTGCACCAAACGAGCCCAAGTTCTTTTTTCAACAACAATATAAAACAAATTGTTTATTTTAAAATGAAGTTGATATCTAGTTTGCAGTTCTTTTTTTTAATGGAAATGTATTCCGCGAGCCGATTTACTAAAATTGAACTCGCTCCTCGAAAGTAAGTAGCAATATTTGAGAAATTTTTAAAGCCGATCTTCCCCAAGGAATGAATTAAGTACCTACCTATCAATTTACATTTTTAAGACCAGATTGGAGAATAACTGATCCAAACAAGGAACCGCCACGTTCTCACGTTAAGCCACGACAAGCATTAATTGACGATTTTATGATTCATATTTCAAAAAACCCACGTCAGCCGATAAAATTGAAGTTTGACACCGGATCTCGTGATATGTGGGTATTGTCCGATCGTTATGATACCTGTGATCAGAATTATAATAGAGTAAAAAGTAAGTGTATTATATTTTCATCAATCATTGATCTTTTTTGGAAACGGAATGGTAATTATGAATACCTACAGGATTTTAAGCGAAATAAAATCACCATCTATATCATTTTTCTACAGCTAATCACCGTAGATATACTATTCCGCCAAATCGAGGAGAATCTGGACCACAATTAATGAAATATTTGGAAGAATTTGCGTTTGGGTATATGGCATCAGATGTGCTTTTAGTAAGTGTTGAGTATACAAAACCTCTTGTGAGTAGGTGATAGAATTTTACCACAAGAACATAGAAATTTTGACTAAATTTTTTTGAGCAATTTTTGAGAATTTTGAGTACAGGTCAATTTTTGAGTATTTCCAAATAATTGACATGTGACCCATGAAAGTGGGGTAAAATTTCGCCAGAATTCAAATATGTGAATCAAAATTTGTTTTGATGAACTTTTGTGAATTTCAAGTCTTTGAGTGAGAAAGTTTTTGGAAAGTTTTCAAAAATCATAATGCGACCTATCAAAATAACTGAAATGAGATAAAATATTTGAATTGAATTGTCCATTTCATTTGCTTGTTTATTTTTCGTTATTCTATTCTAATTACAAATTTTGTACTCCCTCTAGTACCTCTACTAGGGTGGATCGAAAAAAAACATATCTTGGATTTTGACCAAATTTGGTGGGGTGGTTTACTTTGAGTGAGAGACTTCACAAAAAATTTTTGAGCCCCGAGGGGCAAGGGGAGGGGAGCAGGAGGTGCTCAAAGTGCACCTCCTTTTGAAAAAACGCTGTTTTTTGCTTTTTTTAGCCAATCAAAATTGTGTGAAAAGCCTTCGTAGGACTTGAAAGATGCGATTTGAGTTTCTACATCTCCCTAAATCATCGCCATCCTTCTTCGATCAAAACTCTGACTGCTACCAGGGGGTTGAAAAGTTGCAGATTGCAATATTTCAATTATAGGAACATCAAGTAAGAGAACAAAAATTTTTTTCAACCACTGAAAGTAAATTTTGAAAAAAATTGAGAATTTTGTACACCAGTGCAGCCAACAGCAAATCATAAAATTCCAAAATACAGAATTTATATAGACTTTGAATTGATTATTTTTTCGCCTGAAAATATTATGTTTTTTTGTCAATCACTGACAGTATATTTCGAAAAAAATGTTCGAAAATTTTGTATGTCAGTGCAGCCAGTTACAAATCGTGGCATGCTACACTATGGAATTTACGTTGACCTCGAATTAATTTTTTTACCGTTTGAAAAATTCACAATAATTTTGTTTTTAATCATCAGAAATTAAAAATTAAAAATTTTTCTTTGAAAATTTTGTGCGTCAGTGCAGTCAGTTGCTAATTGTGATATTCTGATATTATGAACTCGAATGAATTATTTTTTCGTCAAGTGATTGGACCAATTTTTTCTTCCAATAAATAGAATTGTTTTGAATTTGAAGACATTTTTGAGAAGTTATGCTGGTAAGCAGTCATCAGCGTAAGAGAATGTTATAAAATTGAAAAGACGCGGAACAGGTATATTTTCTTGTAAAAATGCCATATTGTAGCATGTCACGATTTGTAACTGGCTGCACTGGCATGCAAAATTTTATGAAAATTTTCCAAACAAAGTTCTAAAATATACTTCTAGTGATTGAAAAAAAAAAATACATAATACTTTCAGGCGAAAAAATAATCAATTCAAAGTCTATATAAATTCCATATTTTGGAATTTTATGATTTGCTGTTGGCTGCACTGGTGTACAGAATTTTCAATTTTTTTTCAAAATTCACTTTCAGTGATTGAAAAAATTTTTTGTTCACTTACTCGATGAAAAAAAAACCATTCCAGCTTAGTGATAATTTCATACCTATTATTGAAATATTGCAACATTTCAACCCCCTAGTAGCAGTCAGAGTTTTGATCGAAGAAGGATGGCGATGGTTTAGGGAGATGTAGAAACTTAAATCGCATTTTTTAAGTCCTACGAAGGCTTCTCACACAATTTTGATTGGCTAAAAAAACGCAAAAAACAGTGTTTTTTCAAAGGGAGGTGCACTTTGAGCACCTCCTGTTCCCCTCCCCTAGCCCCTCGAGGGTTCAAAATTTTTTTGTGAAGTCTCCCACTCAAATTAAACCACCTCACCAAATTTGGTCAAAATCCAAGATATGTTTTTTTTTTTCGATCCAACCTAACCTCTACCTACTTTCCAAATATGAAAAAAAATCGGTTTAAAACTCGTGGAGAATGAATTTTCAGCTTGGAAATTACTTTTTTGAGAGCTCCAGCCCTGAGACTCAATGATGAAAATTTTAGAATTTTAGTAATGATTTTATACCTATTATCACGTTTTCAATAATACTCATACATTTCCCAAAATCCCTTTCCTTCAAGGGTCTCTATCTCTTCTGCTAATGGTCGTACAAAAAAATTGTCCATACAAAAAATATTGTAAATTGAGTGTAGAACAAAAAAGTACTGAACTATTTTTACACTAAAACCAAAACCTGGGGAGATAATGCGAAACCTCCGTTTTTTGGAGAGTTCAACCCTCCCTAAAAATTTAGCCTGAAGTCTGTAGGGTGGTAACCCTTTGGGGTTACTCAGGGGACCACTCTCGACAATTTTCCTCAATAAAAGCTCTGCTAGGCAAAACTGTTTTTTTTTTTCAAAATGATGCTAATTCGCCTGCATTATGATTGAAACATGAAAAAAATCAAAACTAGAGAAAGATGTTTTTTAATTTTAAGAACCCATTAGGATTGAGATTTTTTAAATAAAACTAATACTTAGTAGCAGAATCTATTCGAAAATTATCCCCGAAACGTACTAATTTCAAACGATGAATTGCGATTTTTAATCGCCATCGTCACGTTTGTCCCTCTGAAACTATCTGGTCTATAAATATTACAGATTGTTGGTTACGAAGTCAACAAAACATTTCTCGAGGTTACAAAGGCGAGTAAATATATAACAGACTGGGAACATGATGGTGTTATGGGATTACAATACGACCCTAAGATTAGGCATACGTATAGCAACCCAATAGCAGAGGTTTGTGATATGTGGAATATGAACAGGGTTTTTTCTTTCTCTTATCCACGGTAAGTTCAAATTTCAATTCGCACATTTTTCATCTTTTGCCAGCAGTAAAATTCCGGGTAGAAATAAAAATAGGTTCAATCGAAAGTACATCAAAGAATAACCCCAATTTAAAAATGTCAGCCACTAAAATTCATTTCTAGAATTTTATCGAACTTTCGAAATTTCAAAATCACCTTATCAGGCATCACCCTGCAAAATATGAAAATTTGACCTATTGAACGAAAAAAGCCGAAATTTAGAATTACACCTTTTTTTTTCTAACCTCCCGAATTGGTAGGAAATGATTTCAAGACATTTTGGAGGTCAGTAAAATGGTCAATTATGTTCACAACAGGCCGATTTTTTGGAAGCGCCTTCCTTTCACTACTTCTCAGGGTTCTAAGCAGGGGGAGGGAGTCAGCCTGAAGCCCCAGGCTCGAAAAATTTCTCATGGTATCCTTGCTCACCGTACGAAACTTCATGCCTCTCGCATAATTTTCCGTTTATGGCCAAAAAACGCACTTTGCAACTGGACAAAATAAATTTTTTGGAAAATAGGAAGGGAGTGGATCCTTAGGAGTGGGGGATGGGGTATTGCGATGAACTTTTTAGATGTAAAATTTTTCTCCGGATACTTGTTGTTATTACACATTTTGCGCTATCTTCGATATTTCTTATAATAAATGGGAAAAACTCGATTTTGAGTATTTCTGAAAGTACATTTTTGAAATTAGGGGCGCTAGGGTTGCTCCAAATGAAATTTTTGTAGTAATCAAAAATGTAGAGAAGTCTTCAATAAAGAATTTTTACTTGAAATATTTTTTTTCATAACCAATAATGGCGGAGATACACGCGTTTTCAAGAAAGGGGGATGAACCCTTGGAAGGGAAGGGGCTAGAAAAAATGGCACCAAGCTTATTTTTTTTCTAAATATATTCCAGATTAAGAAACAGTTGTCAAATTGCTTTTTACATTCTGAGCGAACGGATGCAGTAATTCGACTAAGTATACTAAAAAGTGATAAAATTTCGAAGTCATTGATTTAGGGAAGTACAGATAGTAAAATCGCACTTGTTTAAGAGGGTGTCCATGGTTCCCAGCAGGCGGCTCAACCCAAAAGTTTCAAAACAATTTTTCGAAAATTATCCCATTTTGAGATCCCTTACCTTAGTCTATCTTTAAGTGGGCTGGCTCTAAAGTAAACTACCTCACCAATTATCGTCAAAATTTTACAATGAAATATCGCGAAACAAGTATTTACGTATGGGTCTGTCTATTCTCACACCGAATGAACAACAAAATTCGATCGGAATGTTAAAAGCAATTTGATGATTGATCCTTAATCTAGACTGTATAACGAACAAATTTAGCTTGGGTGCCATTTTTTTAACCCCCTCCCCTCCCGAGGATCCACCCCCCTATTCTTTAAATCGTTCTAACTCCGAATTATTTCACCCGATTTCAATTTTTTTCGACTCTAATGATAGTTGAAAGGGTTCTGCACATTTTTTGTTATTACAAAAATTTTGAAAAACCCATAACCGGATCGTCAAATTTCCAAAAACAGTCATAAATTATGTTCAAATTTTCATTTTTTGCCATTTTCATCAAACCCTTTCGGCAGAGTTGGTAAGCCGTATTAAAAAATGCGGCTGGCTGACTTGGGCTTACGAAAAAAAAATACGGGTTCGGCTTTCGGCTTTCGGCTTTCAAAAAAAAAATACAGCTTCGGCTTTGGCTTTCAGCTTTCGGCTTTCGGCTTATGGCTTTTGGCTTTTGGCTTTTCGCTTCAATTTTCAAATATTTTGCTAAAAATTGATTTTTTTTTCAAAACTTTTATTATTTTGCTAAAAATTGATTCTTTTTTTTAATTTTCATCAATGCAGTAAATTTTCCCAACCTGAATTTTGTCAAATTTTAAGAATTTTGATATGAATTTCACTTTTACAGAAACAAAAACACAGAATTGAAAAAAAATTAAGCCGAAAAAAATAGAGCTTTCGGCTGGCTTTAGCTTTTCAAATATTATAGCTTAAGCTTTCGGCTGGCTTTTCAAAACTAAGATTTTACGGCTTTTTTTCGGCTTTCGGCTTAGGCTTTCGGCTGGCTTACCAACCCTGCCTTTCTGTCATCATTTGGAATTTAAAGAATTGGAATCAGATAAGATGTGCCAGAGTTACAAGGATTTTTGAAAAGGGGGTGTACCCTGAGGGGAGGGCAGCACTTTTTGAAAAAACACCTTACATATACTCACTCATTTTACCATTCTAAACAACTTTTATTATAACAAGTTTCATTGTATTTTGTTTATTTTTGATGAAAATGGCAAAAAATGAAAATTTGAACATAATTTATGACTGGTTTTTTAAATTTGACGATCCGGTTATGGGTTTTTCAAAATTTTTGTAATAACAAAAAATGTGCAGAACCCTTTTAACTATCATTAGAGTCGAAAAAAATCGAAATCGGGTAAAATCATTCGGAGTTAGAACGATTTAAAGAATAGGGGGTGGATCCTCGGGAGGGGAGGGGGTTAAAAAAATGGCACCCAAGCTAAATTTGTTCGTTATATGTACAGTCTAGATTAAGGATCAATCATCAAATTGCTTTTAACATTCCGATCGAGCGGAACTCCTTTTTTTACATAATGCGACTATACTATACCGAAAAATGCGCGATCTCGTTCATTTTTTTCATCTTTTATAACCTTCACCACTACATTGATCATCTCAGCTGTTAACTGTACGTT
Source organism: Pseudococcus viburni (assembly GCA_033439095.1). NCBI lineage: Eukaryota > Metazoa > Arthropoda > Insecta > Hemiptera > Pseudococcidae > Pseudococcus > Pseudococcus viburni. Next base: position 97,122 of record JAVBJF010000529.1, on the reverse strand, counting down.
TTTCTCAAAATTTTAATTTTTTCAGCTTTCGAAATTTTTTCTCATATCAAGTATCGATTTTCTTTAGTTCAATAAATATTTTCCCCTACTAAACATTCTTCCTCAAAATTTTTTTTAGCTCTGAGATTTTTTTCAATTTCTTCGATTTTCATTTTTGCTAAATTTTTTTCATTTACTAATATTTATCTAAATTATCAACTATAAAATCCTATACTTTGATGTTAAAATTTTTAAAAACTTGAGAATTTTTCTCACATTAAATTTCTTAAAAAATGTTTTTCTACCCAAATTTAAAAAAAAAATTATTTTAAAAATTATTTCAGAGCTGGAAAATAATTTGAGAAAAAGATATGAGCTAAAAAAATAGAATTTTGAAAAAAAATCAAAGCCGTAAAAATTGAACTTCTGAGAAAAAATTTCGAGAGCAAAAAAAATTGAGAAAAGATTTAATTTTGAGAAAAAATTTCCAAAGTTGAAAAATAAAAACTATGTATTTTTGGAAAAAATGTCAGAGTTGAAAAATTTCCAAGTATAGGTACCTACCTGAAAAAATTGGAGGAAAAAATTCCAAAGTTCATAAAAATTTTATTCTAGATGAAAAAGTTTTAGAGTTGAAAAATATTTTGAGGAAAAATTTTCAGAGTTGGTGCCTAAATATTTTGAGGAAAAATTTTCAGAGTTGAAAAATATCTGGATAAAAGGAAATTAAAAATTGAAACTATTCTGAGAATCGAAAAACAAAATTGGTTGAAAAATTGTTGATTTCTGTTTGAAATTTTCAAGTCAAAAGATCAAAAATAAATCTGTAAGAAAAAGATTTCGACTAGCTTTTAGCTTGCTATTTTTAAAACTTTTGAACTTTCGGTTTGTTGCGTAAATTTAATCGACTTTCGGCAACTTTCAGCTTTTCGCTTTAAACTTTTAGCATTTAGCCGAAGTTGCGATTCGAACGAACGATTCACATTTTGTTGTTCATTCCGGGCGAGAATAGACAGACCCTTTACGTATTTGCACATTATCACGTTATCTATAAATTATTGTAGGTAATTCACTAAACTAATATTTGCAATGTTCTTGTTATAAAAATCAGAAATATTTCCCAGCCTGGTAATATCGTAATATGTGGAGGTAACCCTAATTGGTTCAATAGTTATACCCTGAATGTTTATAAAGAAAGTGATCCTGGTAACTGGCTAATTCCAGTCCAGTAGTAAGTATCGTTCTCGAATATTCATCACTCACATCTTACACTCTTTTTGCACCACTACCTTACGTTTCAGCGTTATATTCGGAGATAACGTAATAAGATGGAATACTCAACTTTTAATTCGGACTGAATTGCAAGGAATTCGTGTACCAAAGAAAGATATTTCCAAACTATTCGGTGAAATACAATATCTATTTCCTGAAATAGGAATCGGATCTCAGGTTACATAAATCATATACCTATCATACAGAGTAGCGATCAGGTATATTTATTTATTTTATTGTAAAAAATGTTGATTTTTTTGCAGTTTGATTGCAGCCATGTGCCCCGGCTTCCATATCTTGATTTCTTAATGAAAGGTATTCACAATGGCCTTACAGGAGAATATTATTCTCGAAAGGTATAATCATAAGAATCTAGCAGAATTTCTTTATTAGACTGAATCCAAAAAAAAAAAAAAAAAAAAAAATACAGAATAATTAAATAAACTATTAATGGTTTCTGCAGGTATACAATGCAACTACGGGCACACGGTGCATACTTGATTTCGAAGAAACTTCAGACGATTATTGGAGCGTAGGGGACAACTTTCTCCGAAAATATTACGTATTGTTTAATATGGATGACAACAATGTTGCAATTTTCCTCAGTACACGCTAATAATAGCTCATCTTATGAGTCAGTATTAAAAAAATTAAGGGAAGATGTTAGAGCATGCTTCAAGGGAGAGATATACATTTTTAGTCGGTTAATTTAGTTGGTAAATTTTAGTGCATGTGATTTTTAATAAAAGTCTAAAAATAATTCACCTCACGTGTTATCTCACAGCAGATGTTCTATTTTTTTGACTGTCTGTACAGAAAGTAATGAAATGTCCATCGGGGATTTTGATGAAAAGTGGTCCCGATGGTTGCCCTTGACTTGAGAACCGCATCGTCAAAATTTTAGCTGTCAGTTTTGAGTTTAGTTCTCACAGTGAAAATTCAAAGTTTAGATTTTTGTCATGTAGGTATTTTAAATGGAAAAAAAAATTCATAAAACCATAAACTGTTATGGTCAGTGGTTAAAAGATGTATGTTAAATACATATTGCATTTATCAAAGATTTCCTTTTTGGTGATTTTTCCAAATTAAATGAAAAAAATTCAAGTAACATTTCTACTCAACACACGAATGGGGAAAAAATCACACGCTTTTGCCTATGTTCAACTTTTTTTTTGGAAAAATTTCAGTATTTTTTATTCAAATCGGAAAACTATAGGTACTGAAAAAAATATCGTTGTTCAAGAGTAGCCCCTTCCATGTTCAAATTAGGCAATGTACATAACATTTTTTGCTCCTCTTGACAGTGATGGGAAACTGAAGCTGAAACTGAAAACTGAAAAAAACTGAAACTGAAATTATGAAAACTGAAAACTGAAACTGAAACTGAAATGAATTTCAGTCAAGTTTCAATTTTTTTTTAATTTTCTATTTTACACAGGTCGACACGATTTTACCGAAAAATTTTACTTCACATTACTTCAAAATTTTCCCACCTAGACATTTTATTAATTTTTTTCGTATCTGAATATTTCTTTCAAAATTTTTACCAAATCTTGATTTTTTGTTAATATTTTTCAACTTTTAAAATTTTCTCTCATAATTTTTTCCCACTTCGAATTATTTTTTCAAACTTTCTCCTATTTCGCATGAATTTTCATTGTTTTCACTTGAATTCAAAATTATTTTTCCAACCTACGACTTTTCTCAATTTTTTTTTTCAACTTTGAATTAATTTTTCTCATAAATTCTGAATTTTGTTTCCCACTTTCACATCCAAAAGAAATCTTCAATGCATATAAATGAATGAATGAAATGAAATCGATTTCTTTTGGTAGGGAAAGTGGGAAACGAAATTCAGAATTTATGAGAAAAATGAATTCAAAAGTTGAAAAAAAATTGAGAAGAGTTTTAGTTTGGAAAAATAATTTTGAATTCAAGTGAAAAAAAAAGAAAACTCAGAAAAAATGCGAAGTAAGAAAAGGTTCGAGAAAATAATCCAAAGTTGGAAAAAATTAGGAGAACCAATTTTAAATGTTGAAAAATGTCAACAAAATGGCAAGATTTGGTAAAAATTTCGAAATAAATATAAAGATAAAAAAAATTAAGAATGAATTATCAGAAAGAAGAAATGATTCGTAAAATGATTAGAAAAGTACAAAAATTTCGAATCACGAATCACAGGAATGATTCGAAGGAATCACCAATGACGAATCTTAAGTTACAGCAGGTTAAACTTTTTGCTAAATTCTGTGAAAAAATCTCATTTTTTTGTACCTTGCCTACCAAAAAGTGACATTTCTGAGCAAACGAAGCGTCCTACGACAAAAATGATAAGAAGCAAAGTTGTAGAAAATGAAATTTCTTATCTGATAGAAGTGGTTAGATTTTTCTGGAACGCATAGTTTTCGAAATATTTTTGAGTAGATTTTTTATTGAAAATTTTCAATTCAAACGTTCAACTTGGAACGTGTTTTCCAGCAACAAATTTCAAATTTTTACAATAAAATCGTCAATTTTGCATGAAAAAGGCCAAAAAAGGCCACTAAATGCTCATTTGAAACATAATTATTTCATAGATTCAGAATTCAGTAAATACATACTTTTGTGACCAAGGGGTCACTTTTTCCAAAAAAAAACCAAAAAAAAACGCCTCAAATAAATGATAAACTTTTGAGCAAATGCAAAAGAAAAAAATTAAAAAAACTGAAAACTGAAACTAAAAAATTTAGAAAACTGATATTTTGAAAAATGAAAACAAAAACTGAAAACTGAAACTGATATCATTATGTTCCATTTATTGACTCCATAACAATTTACGGTTTTATGAGGATTTTTTTTGCCCATTATATATGACAAAAATCAAAAATTGGATTACGTAGGCCTGGTTTGTTTTCACAACAGGCAATTTAAGTATATTTTGATGGCTGTATTCTGCCCCTTACATTGGTATACTACACAATGGTGAATTTTATTTCAATTCTCTCCCATTTTATTTGGAAGAGTCACTAAAAATGAGATCTTAGATAATGAGTATCCCCTTCCATGTTCGAGTTATGCAATAAGTGTAAGGTCAATTAGGGTCATAGTGAGTTTTTAAAAAAAATTGACCCGTTTTTATATTACCTACTCTTTTTCGTTTCATTTAGTAACTAAGGAAGCAAAATGATTGATTTATTTGTCGCACTTGATTTGTTATACTGTGAAATACATATTATTACTGATGGTCATTTCAATTTTTGAAAAGAGCCCCAAGCTGAGAACTTCGATATTCCACTAAGAAGGAGCGATTTGAGCTTTTACATCTCTCTGACCCATTGACCTCGAAATTTGACTCCATTTTTGCCCTTTACAATGCAGTTAAAAGTAGCAGATCGCAAATTAACGAATTGCTGATTTTCACCAAATTCAAAAAATTGTTTGGTAATTTGAAGTGATTTCTGATGAAATTTTTTATCACAGCGCAGCGTTACTAACTGCAACTTATCTAGGTAATTTTTATAAAATTTTGTGAATATCTCAAAAACTGAGATTATTGGAAAATTGAAACTTTCTCCAGAATAAAATGTCAAAAATTACAAAGTTTTTTTGGATTTAATAATTAATTGTAATTTTGACGAAATAATAAAGAGACGATTTGGAAACGAAATGATGAATTCCAATGTAAAATGACTTTGTTTTTTTTCAATTTTAGAATTGAGGCAATTGTGAACGGAGTTGGTAATGTGTTTTTGAGGTAATTTTTATGACAATTAATCGGATTTATGATAAGAAATTCAACGTATAATACGATATCGTGTGGCATGTCGATTCTAACTAATTTGAGGGCGTAGAATTCGAATATCGATTTACTTTTTGATCCGGCTCCCTCTCCGAAATTTTTTGAAATATATTCAATTCCGTATTGATCACCTAAAAGTGGAATAAGGGGTCTGTTGGAGCACGGGGAGGGGATCGGATCAAAAAGTAAGGCGATATTCGAACTCTACGCCCTCAAATTAGTTAGAATCGACATACCACACGATATTTTCGTTTCTCAATATAGTTTTTCCCAAAATTGGAGGGCTAGAGGGGCACTAAAGGGTCAAATCCAAAAAATAAGCAAACTTTTGAACTCAGCGCCCTCAAAAACCGAGCACATCACAGGTCACACGTTATTTTTCATTTTTTTTGAATTTTGACCCTATCAAGGAGGCAAATAGGGGGGGTTCAGACTTCAGAAGGGTCGAATAAAAAAACTGAGTACATATTCGAAATCAGCACCTTCGAATCAGTAGTAATCAATATGTTACTTTACTTTTTCGCTTTTTTTGAATTTTTGTAAAAATTGTGGACCCCTGTGCCCCCTCTCTTTAGGGGTCTAGAGATCCCAACTTGAAAATTTGTTGGTTGAAAAAGGAGTAAAAAGGACTACTCACTGTAATTTTTCAAATTTTTAAATGGTAGCTTTCATCGTTTGTTCTCATCATGAATGTTGAGCTTTCACCACCAAAGTTCAACTTTGAGCTTCAGTACAGTCATTTTTTAGCTAAAAAAAATGCCCTAACCCAAAAAAAATTAGCAGGAAGGGGAAGTTTCGTATATAAGCTCAGTAAAGTATGTACTTCAATATTCCCGAACTTCCCTAAAATTGGTGCATATTTTGACCCCTTTTTGGGGGGCGAGGAGGTTCAAATTTTGGTTTTTCGGCTATAACTTTCGAAATTATGCACTTACAAAAAAAAAGTTGAAACAAAAGTTGTAGAGCATAAAAACACAAACAACTTTGTTATTTACAGTATTTCCTTAGGAAGCCATGGGGAGGAGCTGGAGCTTTGTGAAAAACATCAATTTTGAAAATTTTCCAATAATACAAATAATCACCAAAAATTGGATCCATTGACTTTTAGGAGCGGTTCTTTTGCATAGTACGTGGTCTTGGAAGTGAGCTAATGTAAAAATAAAAAAAGGGGGGAGCGTTCAAAACTTTTTCACGAATTTTGAACCCCTTCTTTTGGGGCCTAATTTGGGTCCAGAGGTTGAATTATTATAAAAATCGAGTTCAGCAACCATGAAAACCCCAGAAACAGTCATTAACAACAAAACGTGTATTGGTATTGGTATTGGTATTGGTATTGGTTTTTAAAACATTTTGGTTTTGGTATTGTTTTGGTTTTGGTTTTTCAAACGTTTTGGTATTGGTATTGGTATTGGTTTTTCAAACGTTTTGGTTCTGTTTTTTTTCGTTTTTGTTTTGGTTTTGTTTTTTTGTTTTTTGTTTTCTAATTACATGTGTAACAACAATTCAACAAGTATAAAAATTTCAACGCCTGGGATGAACGTTTTTTTTTTTTTTAATTTAATTTCATTCAACGAAGACTCTGCGTTCAATTTTTATGACAATAATCGGATTTATGATAAGAAATTCAACGTATAATACGATATCGTGTGGCATGTCGATTCTAACTAATTTGAGGGCGTAGAATTCGAATATCGATTTACTTTTTGATCCGGCTCCCTCTCCGAAATTTTTTGAAATATATTCAATTCCGTATTGATCACCTAAAAGTGGAATAAGGGGTCTGTTGGAGCACGGGGAGGGGATCGGATCAAAAAGTAAGGCGATATTCGAACTCTACGCCCTCAAATTAGTTAGAATCGACATACCACACGATATTTTCGTTTCTCAATATAGTTTTTCCCAAAATTGGAGGGCTAGAGGGCACTAAAGGGTCAAATCCAAAAAATAAGCAAACTTTTGAACTCAGCGCCCTCAAAAACCGAGCACATCACAGGTCACACGTTATTTTTCATTTTTTTTGAATTTTGACCCTATCAAGGAGGCAAATAGGGGGGTTCAGACTTCAGAAGGGTCGAATAAAAAAACTGAGTACATATTCGAAATCAGCACCTTCGAATCAGTAGTAATCAATATGTTACTTTACTTTTTCGCTTTTTTTGAATTTTTGTAAAAATTGTGGACCCCTGTGCCCCCTCTCTTTAGGGGTCTAGAGATCCCAACTTGAAAATTTGTTGGTTGAAAAAGGAGTAAAAAGGACTACTCACTGTAATTTTTCAAATTTTTAAATGGTAGCTTTCATCGTTTGTTCTCATCATGAATGTTGAGCTTTCACCACCAAAGTTCAACTTTGAGCTTCAGTACAGTCATTTTTTAGCTAAAAAAAATGCCCTAACCCAAAAAAAATTAGCAGGAAGGGGAAGTTTCGTATATAAGCTCAGTAAAGTATGTACTTCAATATTCCCGAACTTCCCTAAAATTGGTGCATATTTTGACCCCTTTTTGGGGGGCGAGGAGGTTCAAATTTTGGTTTTTCGGCTATAACTTTCGAAATTATGCACTTACAAAAAAAAAGTTGAAACAAAAGTTGTAGAGCATAAAAACACAAACAACTTTGTTATTTACAGTATTTCCTTAAGATGCCATGGGGAGGAGCTGGACTGGAGCTTTGTGAAAAACATCAATTTTGAAAATTTTCCAATAATACAAATAATCACCAAAAATTGGATCCATTGACTTTTAGGAGCGGTTCTTCTGCATAGTACGTGGTCTTGGAAGTGAGCTAATGTAAAAATAAAAAAAGCGGGGGAGCGTTCAAAACTTTTTCACGAATTTTGAACCCCTTCTTTTGAGGCCTAATTTGGGTCCAGAGGTTGAATTATTATAAAAATCGAGTTCAGCAACCATGAAAACCCCACAAACCAACTTGTTAGACTATCGATTTGCTAAATTTTATACCTGGCGTGATTTATGTATTGAATTATTGAAAAATTTTCGAACCCCGCTTTTTTTTTCTTTTTGCAATAGCTCACTCCCAAGATCATGTAGAAAAAAAGAAAAAAAGTAAAATGTTCGTATTTTGACGCTCTACAACGTTTGTTTGAACCAATTTTTCGAATTTCTCACTGTAGCTGAGCTACGCTCGGGGGAAAATGCGGTTTTTTCTACAGAGGGTCCACCCCCCTACTTTGAGATGAGGGGTCGGTTATACATTTTACTTATTCTACATAGTAATGGGATGTACTATGCAAAAGAACCGCTCCTAAAAGTCAATGGACCCAATTTTTGGTGATTATTTGTATTATTGGAAAATTCTCTTTTCAAAAATCTCCAGCTCCTCCCCATTGCATCCTAGGGAAATACTGTAAATAACAAAGTTGTTTGTTTTTTTATGTTCTACAACTTTTGTTTCAACTTTTTTTTTCGTAAGTGCATAATTTCGAAAGTTATAGCCGAAAAACCAAAATTTGAACCCCCTCGCCCCCCAAAAGGGGGGTCTAAATATGCACCAATTTTAGGGAAGTTCGGGAATATTGAAGTACATACTTTACTGAGCTTATATACGAAACTTCCCCTTCCTGCTAATTTTTTTTGGGTAGAAACCTAAAATGACTCTACTACTTTTCAAAATGTAATTATCGTTTTTGAATCTCCTATTAATTCTCTTTCAGACTCCGCAAACAGTTTTTCCCCAAGTACAACCTATCTCGAGATATTAGCCTTCAAAGTTGGGTAATTGGCAAAAAATCGCAATTGCATAAAAATTTCGAGGCCCACCTCCCCGCCCTTTTGAGTGTTAGAAAAAAATGATCGGGATTTAGACCATCAAGGGGAACTTGTAAAAACAATTTGAGCGAAATCGGAAGACCTGATTTCATTTTTGGTCTGTTTTAGTGTGGAATAGCCCAGACGAAATTGTCCAGAATTACGAGGAAATACAAAAATTAGAAAATGATCTTTTCAATTTAAAAAAAAAAAAAACGATCTAAATCAGATCAGATAAAAAAAAGATCTAGATCATGCCCAGGTCTAGTAGGTGCTAGGCACCTCGTAACGAACACTTCATTGAGAAATAGGATACGCTTCATAGATTCCAATTTAAATTTAAACAATGGTACCCATTTTTTTTAATCAACAATAGTAAAATCAATTGGGATTTGGAAAATCATAAATATTGAAATTTGAAAAAAGTTATCACCTACCTAAGCAACGATCACATTTAGCCATCAGTAATAGTACAATGGTTTGTTAGCTGTGCACCAAACGAGGTTGAGTTCTTTTTTCAACAACCATATAAAACAAATTGTTTATTTTAAAATGAAGTTGATATCTAGTTTGCAGTTCTTTTTTTTAATGGAAATGTATTCTGCGAGCCGATTTACTAAAATTGAACTCGCTCCTCGAAAGTAAGTAGCAATAATTTAGAAATTTTAAAAGCTGATCTTCCATAAGGAATGAGTTAAGTACCTACCTATCAATTTAAATTTTTCAGACCAGATTGGAGAATAACTGATCCAAAGAAGGAACCTCCACGTTCACACATCAAGCCACGACAAGCATTAATTGACAATTTTATTATTCATATTTCGAAAAACCCACGTCAGCCGATGAAATTGAAGTTTGACACCGGATCTCGTGATATGTGGGTATTGTCCGAACGTTATGATACCTGTGATAAGAATTATGATAGGGTCCAAAGTAAGTGAATTATATTTTCATCAATCATTGACCTTTTATGGAAATGGAATGGTAATTATGAATACCTACAGGATTTTAAGCGAAAACGATAAGCTAAGCAAGTGATATGTGTAGTAGGGTGGATCGAAAAAAAAAAACATACCTTGGATTTTGACCAAATTTGGTGAGGTGGTTTACTTTGAGTGGGAGACTTCACAAAAAAATTTTGAGCCCTTGAGGGGCAAGGGGAGGGGAGTAGGAGGTGCTCAAAGCGCACCTCTTTTGGAAGAAAACCGCTGTTTTTTGCATTTTTTAGCCAATCAAAATTGTGTGAGAAGCCTTCGTAGGACTTAAAAAATGCGATTCAAGTTTCTACATCTCCCTAAACCATCGCCATCCTTCTCCGATCAAAACTCTGACTGCTACCATTGGGTTGAAAAGTTGCAGATTGCAATATTTCAATAATATGAAATTATCACTAAGCTGGAATGATTTTTTTTTTTCATCGAGTAAGTAAACAAAAATTTTTTTCAACCGCTAAAATTGAATTTTGAACAAAAAAATTGAAAAATTTTCTAATTTTGTACACCATTGCAGCCAACAGCAAATCATAAAATTCCAAAATACGGAATTTATATCGACTTTGAATTGATTATTTTTTCGCCTGAAAATATTATGTTTTTTTTTCAATCACTAAAAGTATATTTCGAAATTTTTTTTCAAAAATTTTGTATGTCAGTGCAGCCAGTTACAAATCGTGGCATGCTACACTATGGAGTTTGCGTTGACTTCAAATTAATTTTTTTATCGTTTGAAAAATACACAATAATTTTATTTTCAATCATCAGAAATTTAAAATTTGACATTTTTCTTTGAACATTTTGTACGTCAGTGCAGCCAGTTGCTAATTGTGATATTCTGATATTATGAACTCGAATCCATTATTTTTTCGTCAAGTGATTGGACCAATTTTTTCTCCCAATCAATAGAAATACGTTTCGAATTTGAAGACATCGGAACATCACAATTAGCAACTGGCTGCACTGACGTACAAAATTTTCAAAGAAAAATTTCAAATTTTAAATTTCTGATGATTGAAAACAAAATTATTGTGTATTTTTCAAACGATAAAAAAAAATAATTTGAGGCCAACGTAAACTCCATAGTGTAGCATGCCACGATTTGTAACTGGCTGCACTGACATACAAAATTTTTGAAAAAAAAAATTCGAAATATACTTTTAGTGATTGAAAAAAAAAACATAATATTTTCAGGCGAAAAAATAATCAATTCAAAGTCTATATAAATTCCGTATTTTGGAATTTTATGATTTGCTGTTGGCTGCACTGGTGTACAAAATTTCAAAATTCAATTTTAGTGGTTGAAAAAAATTTTTGTTCACTTACTCGATGAAAAAAAAAATCATTCCAGCTTAGTGATAATTTCATATTATTGAAATATTGCAATCTGCAACTTTTCAACCCCCTGGTAGCAGTCAGAGTTTTGATCGGAGAGGGATGGCGATGGTTTAGTGAGATGTAGAAACTCAAATCGCATCTTTAAAGTCTTACTAAGGCTTCTCACACAATTTTGATTGGCTAAAAAACGCCAAAAACAGCGTTTTTTTCAAAAGGAGGTGCACTTTGAGCACCTCCTGCTACCCTCCCCTTGCCCCTCGGAGGCTCAAATTTTTTTTGTGAAATCTCCCACTCAAAGTAAACTACCCCACCAAATTTGGTCAAAATCCAAGATATGTTTTTTTTTTTTCGATCCACCCTAATGTGTAGTTAATAAAAATATAAAATCACAATCTAATCTATATAATTTTTCTACAGATATACACCGTAGATATAATAGTACTTCGCCAAATCTAGGAGAATCTCGGCCAAAATTAATGACATATCTGGGAGAATTTGCGTTTGGGTATATGGCATCAGAAGTGCTTTTAGTAAGTGTTGAATATACATACAAAACCTCTTGTGAGTAGGTATAATTTATCAGTATGTATTCTAAAAAAATTTTGAGGCTGCCGAAATTGGAAAATTGACGTTTTTGCAATTTTTTTCCTATTCAGCTACCATCACCCCCCCCCCCCCCCGAGACAAAAATATGCAATCCAATTACAACTTCCTGTTCGACGTGAAAATTTTCAGTAATAAGTACTTAAAAATAATAAGGGTAAAAATTAGGGACGAAATTTGGGCGAAAATCTTAAAGGGGGGGGTGAAAATGAGAAATTTGCCGATTAATGTAATTAAAAAAGGAAAAATTTGCTGGCTCATATTAAATGAAAATTTGCCGACCAGTTGTATTGAAAACAAAAAACAAAAATTCGTGCTTTTTCGAGCTAATACTTTTTTGACTTGAAAAAAACTATGTAATTCCTTAATGACACCTGACACCTCCCTTCTGAAAAAATCGAACAATTTTTGAAAATTCCATTAAAGATTGAGACAAAGCCCCTTCCTTGATAAGGGAGAAGGACAAATTTTTTCCGTTTCAAAATACAATTATTTGAAATAGAAAAACATCATTTTAAAAATTAATTCAGCAAAGTAACCGGCGAAAATTTTTGAAGAAAGCGGCATTCAGAAGCTGAAATTTTTTCATTAGAATTTGTGCTTTTTCGTCCTTCTTTTATGACTTTTATAAAAAACGACATTCCTTAATGAGCTCCTCTTCTTCCAAAAAAAATCAAAAATGTTTTGAAAATTCCATTTAAGATTGTCACGAAGTTCCCTGATAAATGAGAAGAACAAATCTTTTTCCCTTTAAAATAATCATTTGTCGGGGCTAGAAGGGAAAAAGGTTCATACCATCATTTTGAAAACAAATTGTGTAAAGTTACTCAGCCCAAGCGAAGTGAGGGCGAAAATTTTTCAGGAGAAAGGCACCCAAAAGCTGAAATTTCTTCTATATTTAATCAATATTTTAGAACTGATAGGGAGCTTTTTCAGAGCTTTTTTCGAAACTGCCTAAATTTTTTTGAAGCTGCCTAACAGATTTTTGGAGCTACCCAAACAAAGCCTAAAAACCCCTTAGAATACACACTGTAATTTATAGATTAATACAATGATGTTGTGCTTTTCGTGTCAATTCAACTAGTTTTTGACCTTGGGTTTTATGATTTTTCTCAAGATTTTTTCACGACATTCTCTCACTAAAGATTGAAAAACATTCGTTGGTTTGATTCTAATAGTCTCTTTGAGAACACCGAAGAAAGGCATTTGGTGTTTTTTTGCCAACACGATTTTTCATAAAAAATATTCACGTTCGAGGTACTACCTCGAAACTGATATTTCGAGAAATTTAGCTTGCACGGTTGGAAAAAATATTATGTCTCGGGAATGGGGAAGGAGTGGTACAGGGTTGAAAAAAAACACGATTTTTGAATTCAGCGTCGTCGAAAACAACAAACGGCACGACTCTCGAATTTTTTTCATTTCTTGGATTAAAATGAACTCTCTTGGAGAGCTGAAAGGCTGCGATGTGGCAAGGGCCACTGGTGGAATGTTGTCAAAATTTCTATTTATCTTGGTTGAAGATGATTTTAGAGTGCATGAATGAATTTTTATTTCATCCCAGAGAAGCTGAAGATCCAAAATACGTGACTTCCAAGCTTAATTATCAAGTGTTTTCAAAAAAGTGACGAGTGACCTTTGAAAATGGGATAGAATTTTACCACAAAAACATATAAATTTTGACCAAATTGTTTTGATCAATTTTTGAGAATTTTGAGTGCAGGTCAATTTTGAGTATTTCCAAATAGTTGACACGTGACCCATGAAAGTGAGATGATATTTTGCCAAAAATTCAAACATGTACTTCGTTATTCGAAATTTTTCATCATTTTTCGATGTTTTTATAGAAAATTAGGGAAGGGAGGCAAAATTTGGCTCACATTTTCTCTACATTAAAAAATGACCACTTTTGGTTTTTGGCTTGAGGCTCAATATGATGAAAAGTTGGGAACATTTGATCCCTGAAGGTTATGGCCAGAGTTTTCAGGTACCCAAATCACGTTTTGTTAGTTTCAAAAAATCGAATAGTGAGGGCGCAGGGGCGAAAAAGGCTATGGGTGACTGTATTTATACTAGGTACCTTGTGAATGAGAGGTAAGGTGGGGGGAGGCACACAGGAGGAGGAGAGGTAAAAATTATTTATACCACCAATTTACATAATATTACTATTTTTATGCCTACAACATGCACTTTAGTAATGATTTTATACTTATTATCACGTTTTCAATAATACTCATACATTTCGCAAACCCCCTTTCCTCCAAGGGTCTATCTTTTCCGCTAATGGTCGTACAAAAAAATTGTTCATACAAAAAATATTGTAAATTGAGAGCAGAACAAAAAAGTATGGAACTATTTTTACCCTAAAATTAAACCCTGGGAAGATAATGCGAAAACCCCGTTTTTTCGGGGGTTCAACCCTCCTTAAAAAATTTAGCCTGAAGTCTGTGGGGTGGTAACTCTTTGGGATTACTCAGGGGACCACTCTCGACAATTTTCCGCAATAAAAGCTTTGCTAGGCCAAAATGTTTTTTTTTTCAGAACGATGCTTCAATAATTTTTTCTTTTTATGCCATAACTCTTCCTCATTGCTAGATGAAGAAAAAATTACAGAACGTAAAATTTTCAGTCTTTAATTGCTACTACTCTTGTTTCAAACTTTTTTCGATATCTCCACTTTTCGGTAACCGGTTATCAGTTTGGGGAAAAAAATCATCCTAAGAAAATACCGGTTTCAAAAAATTGGAGATATCAATTCAAGATGGAAAAAAGTTATGAAACAAAAAATGTACATTTTTTACTTTTCTACAACTTTTGCTCCAAACTTTTTTTGATATCTCCACTTTTTTGGATATTATTGACAACTGGTTCGAAACCGCTGAACAGGTTTCAAAAAAACATATCACATTTTAATAGCGCCAATGCGTAGACTTCATTTCAATAAAAAAACCGGACCCCCATTTTTTGACCCAAATCGGTTTCTCAATTTGTGGGCATCCTATAGGTCGGGCTGAAAGTTTAATTATCAATCTTTAATGTCCTCGACGCCAAGAACACATTACCGTTTGAACCGTCTTGATATCTCTTTTCACTTTTGAGATACATATTGAGAAATGTTTCAATTTACCAAGACTTTTGTGTCATACTGTATTGCAGATTGTTGGTTATGAAGTCAACAAAACATTTCTCGAGGTTACAAAGGCGAGTAAATATTTAACAGACTGGGAACATGATGGTGTTATGGGATTACAATACGACCCTAAGATTAGGCATACGTATAGCAACCCAATAGCAGAGGTTTGTGATAAGTGGAATACGAACAGGGCTTTTTCTTTCTCTTATCCAAGGTAAGTTCATATTTTAATTCGCAGATTTTTCATCCTTTGCGCTCACAAAGGAGGTACGTATCCCGACCAGCAGTAAAATTCCGGGCAGAAATAAAAATAGGTACCTACAATCGAAAGTACATTAAAGAAGAACCCCAATTTAGAAATGTCGGCAGCTAAAATTCATTTCTAGAATTTTGGCAAATTTTCGAAATTTCAAAATCACCTTATCAGTCACCACCCTCCAACATT
Source organism: Pseudococcus viburni (assembly GCA_033439095.1). Classification (NCBI taxonomy): domain Eukaryota; kingdom Metazoa; phylum Arthropoda; class Insecta; order Hemiptera; family Pseudococcidae; genus Pseudococcus; species Pseudococcus viburni. The sequence continues at coordinate 81,820 of JAVBJF010000529.1, read as the reverse complement.
TGAAAATTTGACCTAATGAACGAAAAAAGCTGAGATTTAGAATATACCTTTTTTTTTAACCTCCCGATTTGATAGAAGACGGTTTCGAAATATTTTGGAGGTTCCAGTAACTTCAGCGGCTAAAATCTCGGATTCCTCATATAGTGACCTACATGTTTGACCGACTGAAGAATATTTTTCAAAATTTGAGAATGCCAGTTTCAATATATATTTTTTGGAAGAAAATTTTCAGGCCAAAATTGATAATCGGGGGTGATAAGTCAGCCTCAAGGCTGGAGCTTTAAGCCATTAAACCTTTTATAGTTGAAAAAAATTGAAAGAAAATTTTAAAATTATTGGAAACAATCGAAGAAAATTTTCTAAAATATGAAGTTGAAAAAAATTAAAGAAAAATCGAAGTTGAATAAAATTTTATTATTAAAATTTTTCCAGCTGTAAAAATATTTCCAATTTAAATTTTTTTCAAATTGTTGCGACGTTGATTTTTTCAAATACTTACTTTTTCCAATTTCAATTCTTTAAAAAAAGTTTTTCAACTTTACGTTTTTCAGAATTTCTTCCAACTCAATAATTGAAAAAAATAAAAAAATATATGAAATTGAAAAAAATTGAAAAATCCAAGGTTAAATCCCTTTAAAAAAATGAAGTAACTTCATAATCTTATGTTTTTGCTAATTTTTGTATTCTTATTCGTGTGAATCAAAAAAGTTAAATTTTGAGAGTAAAACATATCAATCGAAGTTAATTTCTTGGGAAAAGTTGGAAAATTTTCTTATGCTTCGCGTAAATCAAAAAAATATAAAAATTGAGGCTTGGTCTCACCGCATACAGGGATAAAGCTTGAAGCTTTGAGCTTAAAACTTACGAAAGGTGTTTTGGGGCTTCTAGAGCAGATCGGAAATGGAGAATTTGTTCACTTCTATCCCCTGAGCACGAAATCTTAGAAGCTTTCCATACCAGTTCGTGAAACGTACCAACACTCTTTTTGCTCATTTCGCAGGGCTACCACAATATATGGCTGAAGGGAGGTTTTTTTGGAGGACGATCGGGACATATTCCCTTTCACACTACGAATGCCGGAAAATTATGCTTTAATCGATCAAATAGGTCACAAATATGAGTAATTCGAGTTTTTAGGAACTGAAGTTCAAATGGACCATTTTTATGGGATTCTCTTCAGACCTGGAAAATTTCAAAAATTACTGGAGGCTCTAAAATGTCTCGAAATTATTTCCAATCGATTCGGGAAGTTGAAAATAAGGTATACTAACGTTTGTTTGTTTTTCGTCACCTACACATACAAATAGATAAAATTTTCATGATTGCACCAGGATGGTAATTTTGAATTTTCGAAAATACGTCAAAGTTCGAGAAACGAACTTTAGTCCTTTAAATTTTAGATACTCGTATTATGGAGTTTTTATGATGCAATTTCAATATATACGTTTGTTTCAGTCCAAAAATTTTCTGCTAGTCGAGATAGGTACCTCTCTTGTCAGCAAAGAATTATTTGACAGAATTTTTAAAAAATTTGGCATCACATCGATCCGGTTTCAGAGAGGAAAAAAAATTTCATTATTAAAATTTTAAAGATTTTTGATCTTTACCACATTTAGACACATTTTTTTAGCTTACATTCCAAACCACCAGTAGATAATTTGAATTTTATGAAAATTGGGTAAATCAAATTAGGTACAATTGAACGAGTCACAGCAAAAAAGACATAATAGAAAAAATGGCGTTTTTTGGGAAATCGCGATTGAAGTTTGAGTATACTTTTTTAAATACTAAATTACGGAATTGATCTGGGGAAAAAATTTTACCTTAAAATTTCCTCTTTTTGCTACAAGAAAACAGCTCGCCCATCACTTGATATCTTTTCTATTTTTTTCTACATTGAAAACAAAAGGTTGAGTTATATGTCCTTTTTGTTGTGACAAAATTTCATTTTGACCCTTCTACGTTTGATGACATATAATTTTTCCGGGAGTGAAAATTAAAAAAAAAATCTTCATACAAAAGTTGAAGAGAATGAAAAAAGGAACATTTTCGTGATAAACATTTCAAATTATCTCTTCAGGGAGCGGATATATCGCACTTTGAAAAATGACAACTTTTTTTTCATTTTCTTGGTTACAAAAAAATGCTAAAAATACATTTTGGACGAATTTTATTATTTTTTCAAATTTATGACGAAAAATTAACTAAAAAAACACTTCATTAAAATTTTAAAATTTTACAATCATCTGCACAGTGAAAAAATTAAACACTACGCAAATTCTCGAAAATCAAACATGTAATGAAGGTACCGAAATTAGTCCAGGCAAATAAGAGAAAAAATGTACCAAACCCCCCAAAAATTAAAGCCTGATTTTTTTTTTCGCGTTTTACGTTCGTAATGGTCCACTACACAACATACTAAAATGGACACCCCCACAACCCTCCGCTACCCTCAGGGGAGGGGTAAACGTCCGCTGAAAACCGGTTTTTCTTGAATATCTCCTCAAATAAGCCTCAAAATTGAAAAGTAGTTATGAACAATCTTGTTCTACGCGTGAATTCCTATCGGAAGGGCTTTTTTCTTTTTCAAAAACACTCACTTCCTTAACCAAAAATTAAGGGTAAAAAACACCTATTTTTCAACAATTTACAGCATTTTTGAAAAAAAAATCGAAACTTTTGGGAATATCTCCTCAAAAAAGCCTCAAAATTGAAAAATGGTTATGAACAATCATGTTCTAAGTGTAATTTCCTATCAGATCGGTTCGTTTTTTTTCGAAAACACTCGCTTCTTTGCCCAAAATTAAGGGTGAAAAACACCGATTTTTCTAATATTTACATTATTTTTGGAAATTATGGAAATACGAAGCTAAAAGTACCCAAAATAAGTATTTTTTTATACATGCTGGTAGGGTATTTCAAAAAAAAGTCACCGCAAAAATTTCAACCCCTACCGTTAATTATAAGGGAGGTTATTGAAATTGAATACTGCATTTAATAAATCGAAGTTGTGGAAAGAAAAAGTACTATAAATGCGATGTTATGCTGATTATTGGTGATACGAACATTTCTTTGTGTCGTAAGGATTCAAAAACGATATTTTCAGTTTCGTATTTCCATCATTTCCAAAAATACTGTGAATATTGGAAAAATAGGCGTTTTTCACCCTTAATTTTTGGGCAAAGAAGTGGGTGTTTTCGAAAAAAAAAAAAAAAAAAAAACGAACCTGTCTGATAGGAAATTACACGTAGAACATGATTGTTCATAACCATTTTTCCATTTTGAGGCTTTTTTGAGGAGATATTCCCAAAAGTTTCGATTTTTTCCAAAAATGCTGTAAATTGTTGAAAAATAGGTGATTTTAACCCTTAATTTTTGATCAAGGAAATGAGTGTTTTTGAAAAAGAAAAAACCCTTCCGATAGGATATTACGAGTAGAACAAGATTGTTCATAACTACTTTTCAATTTTGAGGCTTATTTGAAGAGATATTCACGAAAAACCGGTTTTCAGCGGACGTTTACCCTCCCCTGAGGGTAGCGGAGGGTTGTGGGGGTGTCCATTTTAGTATGTTGTGTAGTGGACCATTACGTACGTAAAACGCGAAAAAAATCAGGCTTTAATTTTTGGGGGGTCAACTCCTAAAATGCCTGGACTAAATTGAGAACTTCGCATTTTAAAAATGCCATAACTCTTTGAGGAAAAAGGAAAACACATTGGAAGGTGGGAGGAGGCTCATTGGATACAAAAAACTTGAGAGAATACGAATCGCTTGTCGCATCAAAAAGAACATATGCTGAGTTATGCCCTTTTTGTTGTGACACATTCAATTGGCAACATTTTTATGCGAATTATTTGAATCCAAAAAAAGTTTTGCGGCTGTATTTTGAGATGTTTAGTAAGTAATTTGAATTAGACAAAAAACAAAAAATCTTCAAATCTTTTAATACCTTCCCCCTTTTGGGCTAAAAGTGGTATACAATTTCGAAGTCATTGGTTTCAGGAAGTACAGATACTGAAATCGCACTTGTTCAGATTTTTTCGAAAATGACCTCACTTTGAGATCCCTTATCTTAGTCATTCTTTAAGTGGCATGGCCGTAAAGTAAACTACCTCACCAATTATCGTCAAAATTTTACAATGAAATATCACGTATTTACGTATTCGCACATATCACGTTATCTATAAATTATTGTAATTCACTAAACTAATACTTGTAATGTTCTTGTTATAAAAATCAGAAATATTTCCGAGCCTGGTAATATTGTAATATGCGGAGCTAACAGTAATTGGTTCAATGGCTATACCTTGCATGTTTTTAAAGAAAGTAACCCTGGTACCTGGCTACTTTCAGTCACGAAGTAAGTATTGTTCTCGAAAATTCATTATATTTTACACTCTTTTTCCACCTCTACCTTACGTTTCAGCGTTATGTTTGGAGATATCGTAATAAAAGCCGATACTAAACTTTTAATTCGGACTGAATTGTATGGAATTCGTGCACCACAGAAAGATATTTCCAAAATAATCGGGGAAGTACAATCTCTATTTCCTGAAATAGGAATCGGATCTCAGGTTACATAAATCATATACCTACCGTACAGAATAGCGTTCGGGTATATTTATTTATTTTATTGTAAAAAATGTTAATTTTTTTGCAGTTTGATTGCACCCATGTGCCCCGCCTTCCATATCTTGATTTCGTAATGAACGGTATTCACATTGGCATTTCAGGAGACTATTATTCTCGAAAGGTATAATTATATGAATCTAGCAGAATTTCTTTATTAGACTAGATCCGAAAAAAAAAACAACAAAAAAAAACAGAATAATTCAATTAACTATTGATGGTTTCTGCAGGTATACAATGCAACTACGGGCACACGCTGCAAACTTGATTTCTATTCAGGTCCAGAAGATTATTGGAGCGTAGGGGACAACTTTCTCCGAAAATATTACGTAATGTTTGATATGGATGGCAACAATGTTGCAATTTTCCTCAGTACACGCTAATAATAGCTCATCTTATGAGTCAGTATTAAAAAAATTAAGCGAAGATGTTAGAGCATGCTGCATTTTTTTTTTACTGTCTATACGGAACGTACTGAAGTGTCCCCCGGGGATTTTGATGAAAAGTGGTCCCAGTGGTTGCCCTTGACTGGAGAACCGCATCGCCAAAATTTTAGCTGTTAGTTTTGAGTTTAGCTTCCACAGTGAAAATTCAAAGTTTGGATTTTTGCCATGTATTTTAAATGGGCAAAAAAAATCATAAAACCATAAACTGTTATGGTCAGTGGGTAAAACACGTTGAGAGGAGCAATAAATATTATTTACATATTGCATAACTCGAACATGGAAGAGGCTACTCTTTATCAATGATATAATTTTTAGTGATTTTTCCAAATTAAATGAAAAAATTCAAGTACCATTTCTACTCAACACACGAATGGGAAACAAAAGTACACGCTTTTGCCTATGTTCAACTTTTTTTTTTGGAAAAATTTCAATATTTTTTCATTAAAATCGGAAACCTATACCTACTGAAAAAGAAATCGCTGATCAAGATCAGCCCCTTCCATGTTCAAGTTGGGCAATGTACATAACATGTTTTGCTTCTCTTGACAGTGATGGGAAACTGAAAGTGAAAGTGAAATGAATTTCAGGTAAGTTTCAGTTTTTTTTTTTTTTTAATTTTCTATTTTATTACACAGGTCGACACGATTTTACCGAAAAATTTTACATCACATTGCTTCAAAATTTTCTTTAAAATTTTCCCACCTAGACATTTTATCAATTTTTTCGAAATTTTTACCAAATCTTGATTTTTTGTTAACATTTTTCAACTCTTAAAATTTTCTCTCATGATTTTTTCCCACTTCGAATTATTTTCTCAAACCTTCTCCTATTTCGCAAGAATTTTCATTGTTTTCACTTGAATTCAAAATTATTTTTCCAACCTAAGACCTTTCTCAATTTTTTTCAACTTTGAATTAATTTTTCTCATAAATTCTGAATTTTGTTTCCCATTTTTCCACCCAAAAGAAATCTTCAATATATGAATGAATGAATGAAATGAAATCGATTTATTTTGGGTGGGAAAGTGGGAAACGAAATTCAAAATTTATGAGAAAATTAATTCAAAGTTGAAGAAGATTTAGAAAAGTCTTAGTTTGGAAAAATAAATTTGAGTTCAAGTGAAAAAAATTAAAATTCTCAGAAAAAATGCAAAGTGAGAAAAGGTTCGAGAAAATAATTCGAAGTTGGAAAAAATTAGGAGAAAAAATTTTAAATGTTGAAAAATGTCAACAAAATATCAATATTTGGTAAAAATTTCGAAAAAAAATATCAAGATACAAAAAAATTAAGAATAAATTATCAGAAAGAAAAAATGATTTGTAAAATGATTAGAAAAGTACATAAATATTATTCGAATAAATCACGAATGACGGGTCATAAGTTACAGCAGGTTAAACTTTCCTAAATTCTGTGAAAAAATCTCATTTTTTTGTGCCTTGCCAACCAAAAAGTGACATTTCTGAGCAAACGAAGCGTCCTACGACAAAAATGATAAGAAGCAAAGTTGTAGAAAATGAAATTTCTTGTCTGATAGAGGTGGTTAGATTTTTCTGGAATGTATAGTTTTCGAAATATTTTTGAGTATATTTTTTATTGAAAATTTTCACTTCAAACGTTTCAAATTCTTAGAATAAAATCGTCAATTTTGCATGAAAAAAGCCAATAAAGGTTACTAAAAGCTCATTTGAAACATAATTATTTCATACACTTAGATTCAGAATTCAGTAAATACTCACTTTTGTGACCAAGTGGTCACTTTTTCTGAAAAAAAAAAAGAAGGAACGCCTCAAATAAATGATAAACTTTCAGCAAATGCAAGAAGAAAAAAATGTGAAAAAACTGAAAACTGAAACTAAAAAAATTAGAAAACTGATATTTTGAAAAATGAAAACTAAAACTGAAAACTGAAACTGATATTATTATGTTCCATTTATTGACTATAACAATTTACGGTTTTATGGGGATTTTTTTTTTTGGATTTTGATTACGTCGGCCTGGGTTGTTTTCATAACAGGCAGTTTAAGTAGATTTTGGTGGCGGTATTCTGCCTCCTACATTGGTGCTACACAGTGGTGAATTTTATTTCAATTTTCTCTCATTTTATTTGGAAGAGTCACTAAAAATGAGATCTTAGATAAAGAGTAGCCCCTTCCATGTTCGAGTTATGCAATAAGTGTAAGGTTAATTGGGGTTATGTTGAATTTTTCAAAAAAATAACCCGTTTTTGTAATACTCTTTTTCGCTTTATTTTGTAACTAAGAAAGCAAAATAATTGATTTATTTGTCGCACTTGATTTGTTTTACTGTGAAATACATATTACTGATGGTCATTTTAATTTTTGAAAAGAGCCACAAGCTGGAAACCTCGATTTTCCCCTAAGAAGGAAAGATTTGAGCTTTTACGTCTACCTGACCCATTGACCTCGAAATTGGACACTATTTTTTGCCATTTTAAATGCAGTTAAAGTTGCAGATCGCAAATTAACGAATTTTTGATTGTTACCAAATTCAAAAAATTGTTTGGTCATTCAAAGTGTTTTCCGATAAAATTTTTCATGACAGTATTGCCAACTGCGAATTGATCTAACGAGGGAGGTATCCCAAATCAAAGTAAAATTTTGAGCCCAAACAAAAAAAAATCAAAAGTACATCATAATAAGACCAGATATCCAAAATTTCAGGTGACAAAGTTCATTTCTCGAAATTTGGCGAATTTTTTAAATTTCAAAATTACCTCATCGCCCTACAAAATATGAAAATTTGATCTACTGGAAAAAATTTAAAAATACGCCCTTTCGCATGTATCGAATTAAAAAGCTGAAACTTGGTAGATGTAGATACCCTATTTTCGATCTTCCTAATCGATTGAAAGTGGTTTCGAGACGTTTCGGTGCCCCCACAAATTTTGGAATTTTCCAGCGCAGAAGAAAAGCCCATAAAGGTGGTTCATATGAACTTCAGCACTTATAATCGTGGATAACTAATATTGATGACCTATTTAATCGATTAAAGCAGAATTTTCCGAAATTCGCAACCTTGAAATCAAATTCAGATTTTTTGGCTGACAATTTTCTTGGAAAAAATTTAAGTTTCTGCCAAATTCGAGAAATGAACTTCAGCACCGGAAATTGATTTTTTTTGTTTGGGCTCAAAATTTTACTTTGAGTTGGTCCCTTGTAAGTAATTCTTATAAAATTTTGTAGATATCTTGAAAACTGGGATTTTTGGAAAATTAAAATTTTCTCTATCTAATATGTAAAGCTTTTAAGTAAGGAAATTTTTGATAAAATGTTGAAAATCAGTGTTATCATTTATTTAACTATCAAAAATTAGCTTTAAAAAATGGGAAAATGATATTTTCCTACGGAAGTAGCACTCAAAAGTTGATTGGGATTTAATAATTAATTGTAATTGGGATGAGAGAATAAAAAGACGCCGCAATGCTCCGTAGGTAAGTAATAAGTAAGACCTTTTCGATGACAAAAAAAAAAAAAAAAAAACGAATAAAATAAATTTTTCCTATTTTTATGAATTGCTAATTTTTCAGTATCAGTTAAGTAAAAACTTCCAACATGAATGGAAATAATTTCAGGTTCCAAAAGTTGAAGTCAACCGTCGTCTAAAAAAAGGGACCATCCGACCAAATAAATCAATTTTTATTCACTTCGACTAAATAACTTCGTATAAGAAAATCCTCAGAAACCTGGTTTCAAGTCCCTAAAGTCAAAAGTAACAGAGTTATTTCATTTTAAATTCGGTTTTAGGGAATGGGAGACTTGGAATCGAAGAGTGGTTCAATTTCCATAAAGTTTTAAAATATGCGACAGAAACTAGTAAAAAGGACCGTGCAACCACAAAATTGTTTTTTTTTCTTTTTTGGCCATTTCTATGTAAGAAACCCTTCAAAAATCGACTAGAAATGATTTCAGATCCTGAAAGCCAAAAATCAACTTCAAACTTTGAACACTTCTGAAAAAAGTTATTTTTGGTCGCAGGGTCCCTTTCATTAGACGCTGTCTGATTTATTCATCTTGAGGATTAAATTCCGGTAATTTAGGGTTAGATGAACCATATTGGTCAACAATATTGAAATTACGTAACAAATACTTGCTGAGAAATGGGATATGCTCCATAGATTTCAATTTATTTACATTCGAAACCCGGCACATAAAATTTATAGGGAAGAACGTAGAAAATCATAAATATTGGAATTTGAAAAAAAAATTCATTGATTGACTACCAAGGTCACCGCCAAGCATCCGTCAACACCATTACGATTTGTTCTTTGTGCACCAAACGATCCCAGGTCCTCTTTTCAACAACGATATAAAACATATGACTTGGGTATTTTAAAATGAAGTTTAAATCTTATTTGCTATTATTTTTTCTAATGGAGATGTATTCTGCCATACGATTTTCTACTATCGAATTCGCTACTACGGGGTAAGGAGTAATGATGAAAAAAATTTAAGAAGCTGATTTTCTGCATAGAAAGCGTTAAGGATTAATTTACATTTTCAAGACCACATTTGAAGGGAATTGGTCCGAAGAAAAGGCAGCCACATTCTCACGTTAATTCACGACAAGCACCCACTCCCGATCCCAACAAATGGAATTTTATCATTTCAAAAGACCCAGCTCAGAAGTTGAGGGTAATATTTGACACCGGATCCTTTGAAATGTGGTTATTCTCAAATCGTTATGTTACCTGTGATCCGAATTGGCCTACAATACACAGTAAGTGGAAAATATTTTCATCATTCGAATTTACGTGGTAATTTTAAACACCTACAGGCTTTTATGCCACACAAAATTACAAAATTATCAATTTTTTCGCAGGTAATAAACATAGATTATACGACTATAATCTTTCGAAAACGTACGTCAGTCGAATGGATTCTAAGCCACACTTAATGACATATCTGGATGAATGGGTGTTTGGATTCAAGGCACAAGATGTGGTTACAGTAAGTTTTGTATCTGCAATACCTTTATTCAATAATTACTCTCTCATTTTGAATCAGTTAAAAGTCATTGATAAATAGTCAGAATTGCAGCGCAGGGAAAATCAGCAACATTCTTTGATTTTCGACGAATTTGGGCTGATTTTTCAAAGAATTTCGCTGATTTTTCAGAAAATTTCAGAGATTTTACTGACTTTCCAATGAATTTTCACTAATTTTCCAATAATTTTTTCACTGTTTGATTTCGACGAATTTTTTCACTGATTTACTACTGTGCTGAAATACTGAATTTCTGGCTGCTTCCCAAGGATTTTCGATAACTTCACTGATTTATAAATTAGGGTTAATAATGAGGGTGTATGAAATAATGAATTAATACTACGATATTGAGCTTTTCAAAAGCTTTTTTGGTACAGGGTTTGGGGACCACAAACATAAAGAATTTTTTTTTCAATTTTAACTTGGATGAAAAAAATTAGGAGGCTATGCCCTCACTGGAGGGTCAAAATCCTATACTAATATATTTGGGACGCCGCGAGTTTTGAGGTGGTGATTGATCCTTCTATAAAATTTTACGTAGAATCCGATAAAAATATCGCCAGTTCGATTACTCGACTTCAAAGTGTTGAAAAATGGCTTTTAAAAAAGGCAAAAAAATCAAAAAAGCTCAAAAATTCTCAAAAAAATGTTTTCTTTATTTTCTTCATTTTTGCATACAATACGATGTAGAATCCAGTAAAACCATCGCCTGATCGAATTTTATCTTCGAAATACGAAAATAATGATTTTTGAGTTTACTAAAAAAAGGCAAAAAATCAAAAAATTGGATTGTACGTCGCCGATGAGCGCGAATAATTAGGTGAAATGACGCTAGAGCGTGTCAAGGTCACGTAGAACTAGAAAAAATTCCCGCCGATCCTTCAAATTCAAATAAAAAAGAAAAAAACACGTTCAAAACTTGAAACGCGTTTTTTGGGCAATGTCCCCTTTTTGTATGCGGCGTCACATTTAAAACCTATTTACAGGATTTCTTCAGATTTTTAAATAATATTCTTGAACTTTGATGCATCACTGCTGAAATGTTCATCGTCAGTTTTGAGATAAAAGACATCATAGTTGGCAGAAGCGATTTTCCAAGGGAAGTTGGGGAAGTCAGACTTCCATTGTTTTTTTCAAAGCTTGAGATTTTATCAAATACTAATAGTCCAGTATGAGTCCAGTAGAATTAACATTTCATAGGGAAAGGCTCGGCGGCCAACCGATTTTTGGCTCTAATGGTCTACTTTCATGTCCTGAACATGAATCTGAGGTGTCCGATCCCGTCCGGTGTGGGCGTCTAGTCTCCCCCAAATTATGGATCTTTGCGCCCCAATCAGATTTTTGGCCCATAACTGCCAAAATATTGGCGCTAGAGCAAAAATGAGGTCCATGAAACTTATTCTACGTCAGATTTTCTATCGGATGATTTTTGAATGGTATTCACAAACCCAAGGGAGCTGGAGCTATAATTGATTAAAGAAAGGAGGTTTTCTCTGAAAATCTAATTTTTGGCTTATATCTGCTGAAATATTGGTTCTGGTGCAAAAATGAGGTCTACAAAATTTAATCTACATCAAATTTCCAATCAAATGATTTATGCCTGATGCGCTAAAACCCAAGGGGTCTGAAGCCCAGTGTTGCCAGAATTTTAGCATTATGCCAAAAATTATGCTAAATCTCGCAACCTTTTTTTTTTCATTTTTGGCTTCCTGGCATCATAAAATTATGCCAGGAAGCCTAAAAACACCAAAAAAATTATGCTAAATCTGGCATAATTATCCTAAATTGGCAACACTGCGGTGAAGCCACAATTGAGCAAACAAAAAAACAGGTTTCCAATTTTATTCATAACACTAGTGGACAAAATAGCGCTCGGTGGCACAGTGGGCTGGGCTACGGTCTCCTAAACAGAGAGTTGTTGGTTCGAGTCTCTCTGTGGATGCAAGCTTATGCATGCATTTAAAAAAATATCAAAAGTACGTGTAATTGACATCGAATGCATGCTAAGTACCAAGCGCAGCCAGTCAACAGCAGAGGTGAATAGATAAGCATGCTATCTATCATTAGAATCAAAAAGCTGTAACTGGTTGAGCGACTATTGATAGCGCTCATCTGAACTCAGGATCGTTAAGATCCGGCTAGCGAGGATGGCGTTACCTGTAGATAGTTAGAAAGCAACGGGAAACTACTACGCAAATGCTCAAAAATAAGCCAAAATTCCCAAGGATAGTCACAAAGGCATTATATAACACTGTGTTGGCCTCACCCAGGAAAATGGGTATGTGACTGCCAACGTCCTGTATAGGATATGGCACTTCGGCAACGAATACGAGTGGACAAAAAAAATGTTGTTCTGTGTTACAGCTTTAATGCCTAAATACTGTTTCTAGGAATCGAAATACACCAACTTATTCGTGGCTTTCAAAGTTTGCTTGGAGGATGTGGAGGGGATTTGAAAAATAAATTTTTTTGAGAACAATAAACATGACCTTAAAAAAAATTGTTCAAAATTTTTTTTGGTCTAGTCTTATAGAAAATTTTACGGTGAATTGAATGGAACAAACCGCAGACCTCAATCTCATTTTTTTTAAAAAAGTTACAGCCTAAACTTTCCTAAACTCTGTGAAACAATCTCATTTTTTTTGTGCCTTACCTACCAAACAATGGCATTTCTGACTTCTGAGCAAACTAAGCGTCTTACGACAAAAATGATAGAACCCAAATTGCAGAGAATAAAATTTCCTATCAGATAGAAGTGGTTAGATTTTTTTTTGGCACGCATAGTTTTCAAGATATTTTTGTGTAAAGTTGAACATTAGTAACTTCTGGTAGCCAAAAATTGATTTCTTTTTCTTTTTTTCTCTCAATTGCCTCTACTAAAGTTCAACTTTATTCGAAAATATCTTGCTAACTATGCGTCTCAAAAAAAAACCTAACCACTTCTATCTGATAGGAAATTTTATTCTCTGCAATTTGGGTTCTATCATTTCAGCGGGTATAAACTAATAAATGAATGATGAATACTACAGGTGCTTAGTGTTGAAATGAACAGAACATTTCTTGAGGTTATAAAGGGAAGCACAGAGTTAACAGACATGAAATTTGATGGTGTTGTGGGATTACAATATGACCCGAAGTACGGCAACTCAATATCAAAAGTTTGTTCTGAAACCGATGGAATGAATATATTTTCATTCTATTATCCAAAGTAAGCTTAAATCATAACAAAAGTACTTACTAAAGTTAACTTTCAAATGAACGGTTCCTCTAAATATGGGGCTTGGAGTTGACAGTCCCTTATTCTAAAGAACTGTGATTATGTCTCCTTATAAGCTGAATAACCGATGGACAAGTTTTGAATAATTTTCATAAAACTACCCCTGGCAATAATTTCAACTTGCAGATTTTTTTATACTTTTGTACTTAGCAAATAGGAATTGTGATTCGTATTTTTTTTATTTTTTTTATTTGAAGATTCGAATCATCTTGTGAAATGCGATCATGAATCGTATTGGAATAATTTCCGTATATCGTGATTCGAATCTTGTTTTTCTTGATTCGAATCATTTTATGAGATGTAAGGTCTTATCGTGAATCGTATTCAAATCATTTCCACACATCTTTATTCATAATTTGTTAGATATTTGAATAAATTTGCACATGATTCAAAGGGTTTTGAACCAAGCAAAAGATGGTAACTAGCTCCTGAATAATTTTGCAGCAATTAATGGAATTTTCGACGATCCTAGTCAAAATTTATTCCAAGTCTAACTTTTTTCAACTCTGAAATTTTTCAATTTCTTAAATTCTACATTTTTTAAAAAAGCAGTAACTATCCAATTTAAAAAAATTTTTAACTGTGAATTTTTTTAATTTACTTTTTTATAAATTCATCTTTATTATAATTTCAGAGTTTAAATTTTTTCAGCTCTAATTTTTTAAATCTTAAATTATAAATACTTTTTTTCAAAATTGCATCCAATTTTGATTTTTTTTGATTTTTTTTCACTTTTATATTTTGTAAAATTTCTTAAAATTATTGAATTAAAAGAATGTTGAAAAACATGAAGTTGAAAAAACATTTTAAAAAGTCACAGTTGAAAAAAATTAAAATTATTGGGGAAAATGTTAGGAGTGGAAAATATATTGAGAAAATTTTAATTAAAAAAAATTTTCCGGATGGAAAAATTTCATAATTGTAAGTATACAATTTTTTTTAAATGAGAATTTGAAAAATCGAATAAATCAAGAGTTTAAAAAAGTTGAACTTTGAATAAATTTGGACTTGGATCGTCGAAATCGAATTTTTGGCTAAATTATTCAAGAGCTAATGAAGTGATGTATCAAAAGCCAAAATATAGAAGCTACCTTTACAGGGGTTAAAAATTGGTTTTTGAGCTGAAGTTCCTTCTTGATTTCATTTCATCTGAAAGGTTCTATTATTTTAATTTAAAAAAACTCATTTTTGAAAATTCCGACTTTAGGTACCTTTTTCCTGCATGGGCCACAAATAAAAAATACCAAGTATAAAAAATACGTATTTTTAGTTTCCCATTAAAATAATATTACAATGTACCTGTTATCAAAATTAGACAGAAACGTCACAGCGGAGGAGGGGGCGGTATATTGACATTATGTGGATCTAACAGAGGACAATACAGACTCAACACTTCTCACACTATTAAAACAATTGTACCCGGTACCTGGATAATTCCACTCCGCAGGTATTGTTTTCAAATAATAATTCATTGTAATAAATTCTAATAATATTTTTTCTTTACCATTACCTTTCATTTCAACCAGTGTCGTACTGCATGATAACAGAGGAAATGTCAAATTAGTGGCCTACACTACTAAAATTCAAATTCAAACTGATTTATTTCAACTTCTTGTACCAGAAGCAAACTTTCAACAATTGTACGACCTGTTGAGCCCTTACTTTCCCGGAGGCAAGGTCGAGCCTGAGGTTACATGACGCATATTATACCTATCTGTAAAATAGCGATCACGTATCATAATTTTTTAATTTAAAAAAGTTTAATATTTTGCAGTTTGATTGCAAAAACATGCCTCTGTTGCCAAGTCTCGCATTCAATATTGAAGGACAGCTCTACGTCCTTACTGGAGCAGATTATACTCGAGGGGTACGGTTACATGAATCAGGCAGAAATTTTTCTTATCCTGGATCTAAACCAGTACTACCTTAATCGATTATCTGTGGTATTTTTACAGATTGAAAATATGGAAAATCGCTGCAAACTTGATTTCGACATAAGTCCATCCGATTATTGGAGCGTAGGAGACGGTTTTATCGCCAAGTACCACACAACATTCAATATGGTAAACCACACAATCATATTATCTGAAAGTATCCAGCAGGTCTAGGTAATAACAGTCCATCTTATAAATGGGTCTGTATCATAGTGATACTTGAAGAATGGAAAATTGGAAATACTCTTCAAATTTTGATCAAACATTAAAACGTTTATCCTTCCTCTTGGGAAATTATTATTTGGATCAGCAACTAAGTAATATGTAAAAAAATAATATCAACTTTTAAGAACTTACCAAACTGTAATAAAAAGTCATTATCAACTCTTCAACGTTTTCTGAAACATTCATTTCTAAAATCCAATCCGTTGTACTCGGTGCCCTGAAACAATACCGAAAACTTTATTAGTGGAAAAATTAGATAACCAAATTAGGTACCTATGGTAATTAAAGAAAAATGTAAAGTCTTCTAAAAATAATTAATACAGGGAATCTAACAAAATTTGTAGAGCAAAAAGCTTGACTTAGCTTGACCTTTTGGAATGACTTTTTGCATGAACTTTTTGAGGGCCACCCCACGAAACATGGGGAAAAATCTCAGGGAGAGGGGGATGAGGGGGAGAGGGTAAAATGAAAATCTTTAAAAACTTTTTTGGAGCTGGTGAGTTATGGAAGTGATTGAAAAAAGCAGCGAATCTTGTTTAACTTTGAAATTTGATGAAATTATTGCGAAAAACTAAAACAAATTGGTTTGGCAGAAAGTTTTGAAAACATTTTTTTAAACGCTTCTTTCTACATAATTTTTTCGAAAATTGCGAATAAGTGGAGATTTTTGGAATGCAAAAATTTCTAAAAACACATTTTAAAAAATCAAATGTTTTGCAAATTTTGGAAATGTAGCTCTCCCTTCCCCTCCCAACAATAAAACAACAAAAACTGAGGATTTTAATTTTTGAAACAATCTGAGTTTAGCTCTGAAAAACTAATAATTGAGGAATGATAAAAGAGGGCCGGAGGGGGGGGGGGGGGGGGGTAGTATTTGAATTTACTCAGACAAACTGAAAAATGAAGAACATGTGGCTTACTTTCTTGAAAGCTGAAATTCAAAGTAATTCAGTCTTTTTTTGATAATTCAACAATTTTATTTTTATAAATTCGAATTTTGTTTAAAATTATGCTCCCCCTCCCCTCATATCGATATGCACTACCATAAAAATGATGAATTTTTATAATGTTGGTAAAAAAAAAAAACATAACTTAAAAATGGTCTCCATTCAAATTCAACTGTGGTCTGATTTTAATACGAATTCGAACCATTTTTAAAACGATGGATCTCCCCTCCCCTCCACTACCCATTTTAAAATCCGTTGAAAAAGATTTAAAAATTTTATTATTTTTAGTACATTTATCACAAAGATGATTCAAAATTGATCTTCATCAAAACATATAAAGTTTCATGCGACTATAGCAGTAGTTATAGGTACTAATCTTATTTTGGATTGGAGGGGTAAGGGGTTCCATTGCGTTTTAAGACAGCTAGACCTTCGATTTGATTTAAAATATGAGTTACTCGTTCAGTGAATTCGAGTTCGTTTCACTTTTTGAAAATTATCCTGTTTTTTCCTAAATTAAATTTACTGTTCTATTTTTTTACATTGCTCATTTTCTTTTACAATACTTACTCTTAACTATAAATCGGTGAAAATTATCGAAAATCACTGAGAAACAGTAAGATTTGCAGCACAAGAGAAAATCAGTGAATTTTTTTACTGAAAACAAATCAGTGAGAAAAATCACTGGAAAATCAGTGATTATTCACTGAAAGGTCAGTAAAATCTAAGAAATTTGCCGAAAAATCGGTGAAATTCTTTTGATTTTTCCTGTGCTACAATTCTGACTATTTACTAAGATCTCTGTGGTGGAATTGTCGTTAATAAATAATATTGTGAATTTTAGATACTACCATTATTCATCTTGATTGATTTGTTTTACTGTGAAATACAAATTACTGATAGTCGTTTTCATTTTTTGTTGTTCATTCCTCTCTTTTTGTTGTTTAAACTGTGAATGTCACTGAAACCTTTTATTTGTCTTTGAGACGTTCAATATATTTTTTTTCTGGTGAATACTCTACTTTTTGTCAGACCATTAAATGGCACCCAAAAAACATGCATGGTATTTTAGTACTTCTGAAAAGAGCCACCAGCTGGAAACCTCAATATTTCCCGAAGAGGATGCGAATTGAGCTTACACACCCCTGAACCACTGACCTCGAAATTAGACACCATTTTTTCCCCTCTACAAGCGAGTTGAAAAGTTGCAGATTGCAAATTGACGAATTATTGATTTTCGCCAAAGGGTATAGCCGGGTAAGAGGTGAATTTGGCCCTGGCTTCGATTTTCGATCTAACTCCTCCAAATGGTACCCCTTGATGTAAAAAAAATCTGGGAAAATTTTTGACCCCCCACCCCCCTTTCGGAGCTATGGCCATTTTATTGCAATATTTTCAAGAATTTTTAATTTCAACGAAAGTGAAGGAAATTTTCTGTTCTTTGGCACAAAGTTACACCTCGTAGAGTTGTATTTACGATAATTTTTTGAACAATTTTAGTGCACTCCTTCACGTTTTTTCGACTATTTGAAGTTTTCAATCGTAAAAAACACCATATAAGCGAAGAGCGACCACTTTTTGAAAATATCCCAAAAACGTGTTTTTTAACGTAGATTTACGTCTTGCATTCAGTTTTTGGGATTTCGATGCCGCAAGGGCCGAAAATTGCGAAAAACCGTACAGAAATGTTGTTATTTTAGCAGATTTTTCAAGTTTTGAGCGTTTTACATGGAAAGATATGGCCAAATGAAGAAACTAATGTCGGATTCGTGTTTAGTGGGTCAAAATACCCCGATAAATACCCTTTTCGCGATCATTTTACTTGAATCCTCGAAATTTGCCATTTTTGTCATGAAAAATTAGTGAAAAAAGTGAATTTTGAGACTTTGAGCAAAACGATAGCGAAATGGGTGTCTATTGGGGTATTTTGACCCGCTGAACAAGAATTCGACGTTGGTTTTCTTTTTTTGGCCATTTTTCCCTTATGAAACGCTCAAAATTTGAAAAATCAGCTGTAACATCAACATTTTTGCATGGGTTTTCTTGATTTTTAATTTTCACAAGGGAAGTACACGAGGTGTGACCGGTCAAAATGAAAAAAAAATCAGGCTAGTTGAACATCACAGAAAACATCCACAGCCAAAATTTTAGCCCCTGAAGTTGTCTGGGGGAGGAGGGGGAGTTATGGTGTAAAAATTTTTTATTTCAGCGTGTGACACCCCATTGCACTTCCAGACCAAAAAAAGAAAACCAACGTCGAATTCTTGTTCAGCAAAAATTGAATACGTGACGTAAATCTACGTTAAAAAACACGTTTTTTGGGATATTTTCAAAAAGTGGTCGCTCTTCGCTTATATGGTGTTTTTTACGATTGAAAACTTCAAATAGTCGAAAAAACGTGAAGGAGTGCACTAAAATTGTTCAAAAAATTATCGTAAATACAACTCTACGAGGTGTAACTTTGTGCCAAAGAACAGAAAATTTCCTTCACTTTCGTTGAAATTAAAAATTCTTGAAAATATTGCAATAAAATGACCATAGCTCCGAAAGGGGCGGGGGTGGGGGGGTCAAAAATTTTCCCAGATTTTTTTTACATCAAGGGGTACCATTTGGAGGAGTTAGATCGAAAATCGAAGCCAGGGCCAAATTCACCTCTTACTCGGCTATACCCTTTAAATTGCTCACTCGAACACTTCAAAATCGCAGCGAAAAATTTTTGGTCACCTAGAATAATTTTTGATAAAATTATTCACGACAGTGCTGTCAACTGCAATTTGATCCACCTAAGTAATTTCTATAAAATTATGTAGATAACTCGAAAAGTGCGATTATTGGAAAATTGAAACTTTCATCTACTGAAACTTTTAAGGAGGTTTTTGAGAAAATGTTGAAAATCAACGTTACCATTTGTTAAACTATGAATATTTCGCTAGAAAAATGAGAAAATGATATTTTCCTGAGGAATATCACTCAACAAGTCTGACAAAAAAATATTACCTCAAACTTTAAACACTTCTGCGAAAAGCTACTTTTGGTCACATGGTACATTTCATCTTGAAGAATAAGTAAACTTCCGTTATCTAGAGTTAGATGAACCATACCGGTCAACGATATTGAAAAATACTTATTGAGAAATAGGATATGCTCTATAGATTTCCATTTGCATTCGAAATATAATGCACGATTTATTGGGAAGAACGTGGAAAATCATAAATAATGGAATTTGGAAAAAAAAATTATAATTTGATCAAGTACCAAGGTCACCGCCAAGCATTCATCAACAGCATTGCAATTTGTTATTTGTGCACCAAACGAGGCCAGGTATCTTTTCAACGACGATATGAAACAGAAAACTTATTTTAAAATGAAGTTCAAATCGTATTTGATGTTCTTTTTTTTGATGGAAATGTATTCTGCCGCACAACTTTCTACTGTCGAATTAGCTGCTACGGGGTAAAGAGTAATAATTGAAAAAATTTAAGGAGCTGGTTTTCTGCATAGAACGCAATAAGGATTAATTTACATTTTTAAGACTATCTTTTAACAGAACTGGTCCGAACAAGAAGCTGCTGCATTCTCACGTTAATCCACGACAAGCACCCTCTCCCGATCCCAACAAATGGAATTATATCATTTCAAAAAACCCAGCTCAGAAGGTGAGGGTATTATTTGACACCGGATCCTTTCAAATGTGGTTATTCTCAAATCGGTATGATAACTGTGATCCGAATTGGCCTACAATACACAGTAAGTGGAAAATATTCTCAATGTGTTAATTAAAAATAGGTACCCTAGAAGCTTTTACGCCACAATAGTTCAGTCAAACACATAATGTGAGTACCTATACCTAATGCGAAGAAAATCATAAAATTATTCATTTCTTCGCAGGTAAACATAACTTGTACGACTATAATATTTCGTCAACCTATGTTGATTACAAAGACTCTAGGCCACAAGTAATGACATATCTGGATGAATGGGTATTTGGATTCAAGGCACGAGATGTGGTTACAGTAAGTGTTGTGTCTACAATACATTTTGTGTATAGGCGATTATACATTATTGGTAACTCGCTCATTCTATGTCAACTCGACCAGGTTTTGACCTTGGGTCTTCCGATTTCGTTCTAAATATTTTTATGAGTGTTCCTCGATGGTCTAATGAAGGAATCACCGTCATTCCGATCTTAATCCTTCAGGGCGGGGGGGCTTGTAATTTTCGTATAATTGGGATGTTTTGCGAAATTGCTTAACTTTAAAGGAGCATATCTCGAGATTGGTTAGGTCTAAGATAAATCTGTTCATTCTGTTTTGTAGAGAATTGAAAAGAGATTCAAAATTGATAATAAATTTTTGAAAAGTTCAAAGTTGAGCTTTTGTGATGGAAGCTCAACTTTCAGGATAAGTACAAAAGATGAAGGGCCCCATTAAAAAATCTGAAAAAATTACTATGAAGAGAACTTTCAATGCATTTTTCAACTAATTACTTTTCAAGATGGGATCTCAATATCCCTGGGGGGCACAGGGGTCCTAAATTTTGGTCAAAATTCAAAAAAATGGACAAAGAGAAGTAATATATCGATTTCTACTAATTCGAATGCGCTGAGTTCGAATATGTGCTTTGTTTTTTCATTTAACCCCTCTGAACCCCCCCCCCCCCAATCAGCCCCCTAATTAGGTAAAAATTCAAAAAAATAAAAATAACGTATGACGTGTCGTTTGTTGGTTTTTTGAGGGCACTGAGTTCGAATATTTGCTTATTTTCGGGATTTGATCCTTTAGTGCCCCCTAGTCTCCAATTTTTAAAAAACACATGCAAAAAAATGGAAATAGCATGTGTCATATCGATTTCTACTAATTCGAGGGTGCTGAGCTCGATTATCAACTTACTTACTCGATCCGCCTCCTTCGTTCTCCACACTGACTCCAAAATTACTAAATCATTTAAAAAATCAATGTTTTTTCAAAATTGGGAGCTAGGGGGACACTAAAGGGTCGAATCCCAAAAATAACCAAATATTCGAACTCAGCGCTCTCAAAAACCCAACAAACAACACGTCATACGTTATTTTTCATTTTTTGGAATTTTGACCTCATTAGGGGGCTGATAGGGGGGTTCAGATGGGTCGAATGAAAAAAACAAAGCACATATTCGAACTCAGCGCATTCGAATTAGTAGAAATCTATATATTACTTCACTTTGTCCATTTTTTTGAATTTTGACCAAAATTTAGGACCCCTGTGCCCCCCAGGGATATTGAGATCCCATCTTGAAAAGTAATTAGTTGAAAAATGCATTAAAAGTTCTCTTCATAGTAATTTTTTCAGATTTTTTAATGGGGCCCTTCATCTTTTGTACTTATCCTGAAAGTTGAGCTTCCATCACAAAAGCTCAACTTTGAACTTTTCAAAAATTTGTTATCAATTTTGAATCTCTTTTCAATTCTCTACAAAACAGAATGAACAGATTTATCTTAGACCTAACCAATCTCGAGATATGCTCCTTCAAAGTTAAGCAATTTCGCAAAAAATCCCAATTATACGAAAATTACAAGGGCCACACCCCCCCCCCCCCGCCGCCCTGAAGGATTAGGATCGGAATGACGGTGATTCCTTCATTAGATCATCGAGGAGAACTCGTAAAAAAATTTTGAGCGAAATCGGAAGACCCAAGGTCAAAACCTGGTCGAGTTGACAAAGAATGAGCCAACTATGAAGTAATACTATATGATTTTGTGTTTTTCAAAAAAAAAAAATTGTTTTTGGTACAAGGTTTGAGGCCCCCAACCACATAGAATTTTTCAAAAATTTCAACTTGAACAAAAACAAAGTGATTGAAAAACCGCTGTTGTTTTAGTTTTAGCCTCCTTCCCGGGCTCCATTGTTTAGACTTTGAAAATGTAAGGGAATTGGAGTAGACTCCGGAGTCAGGGAGTTAAGATCAAAGATTGACTCCGGAGTCAAGCAGGAGTCAGGAGTCAAGGTCACGGAGTCGGGGTGTGAGCTTGACTCCGGAGTCCAAGTGGAGTCAGGAGTCGAGGTCTGAAAGTGACTCTGGAGTCAAGGCGGAGTTAGGAGTTAACTTTTTCCCTTGACTCTGGGAGTCAGGTGGAGTCGGGGTCAGCTTTTTAAATTCCCCCAACCCCCTTCTCCTCCTTTATTCGTAATATTGTGGGAGGTTGCACTCGGATAAAATATTACTTAATGTCTGATTTTCATTTCCTGCTTCGGAATCGTCCAAATTGACTCCGACTCCGACTCCTCCTTGACTCCAAGCCGGAGTCAGGAGCCAAGGTCGCAGATTGACTCCGGAGTCGAGCTGGAACCAGGAGTCAAGGTCTGAAATTCAAGTAGGTCTCGCCCCCCCCCCTTGGCGTCAGGAACTTACGTGAAAAAAATTCCCTCTTGGAGCAATAAAAATCAAATTTTCTTCAAGCTTCGCCCTCGCTTCGCTCGGGCATCAGTGGCGTCGACAGAATGGAAAATTGGGGGGGGCACAAAAGGGGCCATGTGTTGGACAATTTTTCTGCTTTTTCGAAGTGCAAAAGGGGGACTGACTTTTTTCACCTGCTAAAAATGGGGAGGTGGTAAAAAGGACGCATTCTTCCGCACTTTCGTTTCAATTAAATTAAAAAAGTGTTATTTTGTTAGTGCCCGAGCAAAGCGAGGGCGAAGTTTTGAAAAAATTGGATTTTAAATGCCTTAAAAAGACGTTTTTTCATGTTTTAATGCTTTGAAAATCCCTATTTGATGTAACTGTAACGTAAATTTATAAACACAGAATAAATGGGGGGGGCCAAGCGGGGGCCAGAACTTTTTCAGGGGGGCCTGCCCCCCCCCCCCCTGACGACGCCTCTGTCGGGCATAAATTAAATCATGATTATACAGGACACAGATGCAAGTTATAAATGAACCGGGTAATGTCTGCGTAAAAATTCCCATTCTTTTCTTTCCTTTTTTCCCGTTTCGTTGCGTTGCGTTGCATCACTGATATTATTGCTGTAGTACCTACGCAACGAAACGAAAGCAAGATTAAAAAAAAAGTGACGAAATTTAATGTAAGGGATGAGTCATCTTATAAAATATGCTGGTAAAATTGTGAAATACGCTTAACAGAGTTGAAATGCCCACGCGATAACATTACATGAATCTTTTTTTTCAACATCAGAATGTCGTAATCTCGAACGTAAAATTATCAATTCTTTGAAATTAAATTTTTTTTATCAATTACAATTATTGGCAAATAAGTGATAAATTCATCATTAAAAATTTAATTCATCAAAATTACGATTTTTGACACTAAATAAACTTTCTTTCAGGGGTAATTGACACGAAAAAACAAAAATCTGAAATTTCATTATTTCAGGCAGGGATTTTCGCACAGATATTACCCGGTTCATTTATAGACCGTGTATAACATATTTGAATCAACTAAGCAAAAAAAAAATGCTCCCTACGGATATTCCAAGTCTCCAGTCTATACCCACTTTGCACCCTCCCAAAAAAAGCTTCAGTCGCTACTCCTTGGATTTGTATTAGTAAGAATCTATGTAAGTTTTTTGTTCCAAAATTATATTTTCATCAAAGTATTTTTCCTAAATATTCTATGCAAATTGCATAAAAACTTCAAAACACCTATGCGACTCCTTATATTTATGAAAATGATTCAAAGTTCGAATTTAGTGTTTTTATTGTAAAAGAAAATTTTGTGGAGGGGGGATGAATTTTAAAATTTCTCAAAAAATTACGAAATTTCGGACCCCCTCCATGAGAAATTTCTAACTACGCCACTAATTTTTCATACCGCCTCATCGGAGAAGACAGTTACAATTCTTATGACATGAGAATTCAAAAAAGGTATAGCTGGATAAGAGGTGAATTTGGTCCTGACTTGGATTTTAGATCTACCCCCCCCCCCAAATAGTGTGCTTAGATGTGAAAAAAATCTGGAAAATTTTTGACACCCCCCCCCCCCCCGGTATGGCCACTTTATTGCATTATTTTCAAGAATTTTTAATTTCAAAGGAAGTGAGGGAAATTTTCTGTTCTTTGGCCTAAAGTTACATCTCGTAGTGGCGTATTTACGATAATTTTTTTTATCAATTTTGGTCCCCTTCTTCGCGAGGTTTTGGCCATTTGAAATGTTCAATTCTAAAAAAGGCCTTGATGGCGAAATTCAATCGCAAAAATATCCCAAAAACGTGTTTTTTAACGTAGATTCACCTCACAAATTCACTTTTAGCGATTTCGATGCCGCAAGAGTCGAAAATCGCAAAAACCTTTTAACAAAAGTTGGGTTCTTTTAGCAGAGCTTTCAAATTTTGAGCGTTTTATACGGAAAGAAATGACCAAAAGTAATTTTTGATACGATGGCGAGAACTTCACAATTTACCACCTAGTCCATAATACTTTAGTCCTTGGTTCTGAATAAAACTAATAAAAGAATGTTGAATACCTACTACAGGTGATGGGTGTTGAAATGAACAAAACATTTCTTGAGGTTACGAAGGGAAGCAAAGTGTTAACAGACACGAAATTTGATGGTGTTGTGGGATTGCAATATGACCCGAAGTATGGAAACTCAATATCAAAATCTTGTGTCGAAACCGATGGAAAGAGCATATTTTCATTCTATTATCCGAAGTAAGCTTAAATCATAACAAAAATATTTGTTAAAATTAACTTTTAGATGAACAGTTTCTCTAAATAGGGGTTTTAGAGGTGAGGATACTTATTCTAAAGTACTGTGATTATGTCTCCTTATATAAACTGAATAATCGATGGCAAGTTTGGGAATTTTCATAAGAAATACCCCTGGAATTAATTTTAACTGTCAGATTTTTTCATACTTTTGTGCACAGCAAAGATCAGATAGATAAAATTAATTTTTTTAGCATCATGTTAATGTTTTTAGATCCAATTTAAGCGAGTACAAAATCATTTTCATTTTCATCATTAAAATCAAAAGGATATCTTATAGTCCGGGCCTCCGGGAGCCCGAATAGGACATGGATTGCCCCCCCCCCGCCGATCCTCTGAAACATGATTTTTCTTGAAGGGGGCATCCTAAGCAATATTTTAAACGGTATTCAAAAAAAAAGTTGGCCCTACCTACAAAATGGCGGCCATTTTGATTGACAGATCCGCTCAAAATTTATATTTTTGTGTTTAACTGATTAATTTTGGGACCTACGGCATAATTTATAATGACAAAAAATGTTTGTAATAAAATTTAGAACATTTTATGTTATTACGTTGAACGCGTGAAACGGTCGCGTTCGCGAGATACACGCGCGTGAAGTTACGCATGACTCTCAAAAATAAAAATAAAGACCAAAAAAATGGCAAAATGCGGAAAAAATTCCCATCCTAGGGTTTTTTGACTTAATCGACTGAGGACACCACGTCAATGAGTCTCAGTCCCCAAAGAGCTGTTGGGGGGGGGTAAACCCCCTTCCCCCAAAATGAGGGTTTTGCTCATGAAGTGAAAAAATGTCATTTTCAAAAAATTAAGAAGAACATTGTTAATTTACGTTAAATTTGCAACAAAATAGCTGTGTTCATCTTTTGTGTATAACGCATATTGAGACCATGAAAGCCAACGGAAAAAAATCCTTATACAAGAAGGCAGTCATAGTGACATGGTGACTTTGAAAATTGCGCCAAAGGTGTATGCAGAATGTTAGCATTTTCTGGTTTGCAGTATTCGATTCCTTCCAGTACTTTGGTCGAAAAAGCTGTTTTTAAATTTTTTGCGTCTGGTGAGGAAGAGAACCAAAGGTGATTAAGAAGTTTGACTAAAAAAAAAAACTATAAAAATGGGCAAGAATATTTCAAACAGATTTTCGGGTTGGGGAATGACAATTCAGTTCGAAGGTATTCAGCGCTTCTGAATCTATTTCTGGGGCTACTTTGATTTCAAACTCAAACTAGAACCCACGGTGTTGAGGAGGAGAAGTCGAAGTGAAAAAAGTATTGGAAATATCAAGTGTGATATCAATCTTCATATCTTTTCACCTGCGGAGTACAGTCTTCGGTTCCAATAATTCTGTGTTTCATGGATCTCGTATGTACCTATTATATTCTTTCCCTAATCTACTGACTCGCCAAGATAAGTATTCCACCAAAACAGGTATTATAGGTGGATTTTCTTTTCGTTTCTGTTAATACCTATGGGGGTGCAATCCATGTCCTATTCGGGCTCCCGGACTATTAGATTAGGTTTAGGATAGATGAATTCGCCCTCGACTAATGGTATGTTTGGAGAACTCGAAAAAATATTTAGCCGAAAAATTTGCCCTCTTCCGCTCCCTTCGTCCCTTTTTTTAAAAAGCTATAATTTTCGTTTCAAAAATTCTTATTTTTCACTTTCCCACAAGTTTTAAAACATTACAAACGAAAGGTCACGTAGATCTTCAATTTTTTCGGATCCAGGGAGCTTAAGGGAAGCCTAATCCTAACCATAGACTCCAGACCCAATGCCTTCAAAAATATTCGAATTTTTTGAAAAGTTCGACCTAAATTTTAGGCTTGGAAACTTTAGACAGGTCACATCAAAAAAATTAATCTAAATTTGGACTTGGCACTCCCAAAAACATCCAAAACTATGTCCCCAATTTTATTTTTTATTTTTTTGGGGGGGGATTTCAATACCCTGCCAGACTCCTCTCCCTCCCAAGAGCGGGGGAAATTTTAGCAGATTTTCTCTGCTGAGACGAAAAATTGACGAATGAAAAATATATTGGATTGGGCAAAATCGAGAAATGTAAAGGATAGGTCCAAGTCCAGTGATTCGAATCAACTTGTGAGATGTGACTGTGAATCGTATTCGAATAATTCTCGCGCATTGTGATTCATAATTTGTTATTTGAATCAATTTGCACATGATTTGAAGGGGTTTGAACCAAGGATAAAATGAGACGCAGCCAGGGATACCCGACCATATGTCGGAAAATTTTTTTTCGTTTTTTTGGCTCTTTAAGTAGTACATACTTGTACCTTTCGAATAGCGCAAACCGCATTAAAAAGGTTGAGAAATAAATTTTCCATAATTTTTCAAAGTTTGTCAAAAAATGATTTTCAAAAATCAAAGTTTTGAGAAAAACGCAAAACAAAATTTGGAACTGTTTTCAATGAATAAAAAAAAAATTATGTTCTGTAAACGACTTTTCTCATCGGAAATGGTTTATTTACGTCCTCTTACATCACTTTAGGTCATTGACCCCTTCCAGAAGTTGCCGGCATCGAAAATCGAAACCATACCATATGTCGGGAATCATCTTTTTTCAAGAAATAATGACATTTTTGGTACAAAATTTGTTTTTTTAGTAATCGTACACCACTGTAGTTCATTAAAACGAACCTGAAATTACGCGCATTGAGAAATGAAATCATAGTGAAAGTCAAACAACTTTACAAACCAAACGGTGAAAATCATGCTTTGAAAATTAGTGTTCAACAAATATCCGGATAATCGAAAAATGAAGAGTTTCAATGGGAAAAAATTGAATTTTCGATTTCGATAATCGATTTTTCAATTTCGATTTTTCGATTTTGATAATCGATTCTTCAATTTCGATATTTCGATAATCGATTTTTCAATCTCGATAATCGATTCTTCAATTTCGATATTTCGATAATCGATTTTTCAATCTCGATTTTTCGATTTTGATAATCGACCTTTAAATTTTGTGAGGGTTCGTGAAAAAATTCGGGAACTCTCGGAAAAGTTCAACCGTTTTCGGGATGTTTTCGGAGCTGTTCGGCAATTTCCGTGTGATATCCGGATAATCCAAATAGTATTTGGTATTTGGATATCCGGATATTTGTTGAACACTACTACGTTTCAATAATAATGAAAGTTGTAAATTTTAACATATTTTTATAAAATTCCGACATATGGTATGGTTTCAATTTCTCAGAGGCCTTCAGCAAAATTCGTTTTTTAACCAAGAAGATGACACTTTTGGGACCTGAACCTATTCTCATATGAAAGTAGAGGGTTCATAGTATACAAATTGATAAAAAAAAAATTCCACATTTTTGGTCATTTTTTCTTAATTTGCGTTTTTCTCGAAATTTACTTTTCCGACATATGGTCGGGTATCCCTGGCTGCGTCTCAAATGGTGATTAGCTCCTAAATAATTTTACGGCAAATGGGATTTCAACGATCCTAGTCCAAATTTATTCCAAGTTCAACTTTTTTCAACTCTGAAATTTTTTCAATTTCTCGAATTGTACATTTTTTTCAAAAGCTGTATCCAATTTAAAAAATTTTCCAACCATAAAATTTATTTTAAATTAAATTTTCTTATTGTTATTAGGTACATATAATTTCCGAGTTCAAATTTTTAATTTTTTGCCAATTTCTTAAATCATACTTTTTTTTCAAAATTGTATCCGATTTTCATTTTTTCAACTTTTTTTCGATTTCATATTTTCTTATAATTTTTTAAGATCATTGAATTAAAATCTTTTTTTGAATAACAAGTTTAAAGTTTTTTTTAAATTCATAGTTGAAAAAAAAAATTAAAATTATTGGAAAAAACGTTAGGGGTGGAAGACATAAATTGAGAAAATTCTAATTTAATAAATGTTTATAATTGTAAATATACAATTATTTTAAATGAGAATTCGAAAAATCGAAAAAATCAAGAGTTTAAAAAAGTTCAACATTGAATAAAATTTGAACTTGGATCGTCGAAATCCAATTTTTGGCTAAATTATTCAAAACCTAATAAAATGGTGTATCAAAAACCAAAAAGTTCTGCAAAAATTTCGTGTTTTCTTTTTTCATTCAATCTGAAAATATGAATTTAAATCTGAACCCATATTTTAAAAAAAAATACGTTGTAGCTAGGTCATAACAAAGAGTATTATTCCACGAAGCGCCGATACAATATTTTACAAAATAGAAGATATTGTGGAGGATGAAAAAAAAAAAAATCGAACATCATGATTCGTGATTTTACCTATTCTTCATTCAATGTACCTGCAGTCGTTTTCAAG
Organism: Pseudococcus viburni; assembly: GCA_033439095.1. Classification (NCBI taxonomy): domain Eukaryota; kingdom Metazoa; phylum Arthropoda; class Insecta; order Hemiptera; family Pseudococcidae; genus Pseudococcus; species Pseudococcus viburni. The sequence goes on along the minus strand of JAVBJF010000529.1, from coordinate 52,351 downwards.
ACCATTTTAAAATAACTTTACTCGCAAAATGGTCCAAAAAGAAAGAAAATATAGCCCGGATCCGGATAAAAACTTCAGAATGGCCAAAGTAGGGTCCGCATAGGATTTTTTTTTGACAAAATTAAAAATTTAATAATTTTTTTCAAAGTTTACAGGGTCATCTCGTATGTGAGCCTGAATATAGAAACTACCTTTAGGGGTTAAAAATTGGTTTTTGAGCTGAAATTCCTTCTTGATTTCATTTCGTTTGAAAGGTCATATTATTTTAGTTACAAAAACTCATTTTTAAAAATTCCGACTTTAGGTACTTACCTTTTCCCTGCATGGGCCACAAATTAAAAATACCAAGTATAAAAAATACGTATTTTTAGTTTCCCATTAAAGTAATATTGCAATGTACCTGTTATCAAAATTAGACAGAAACGTCACAGCGGAGGAGGGGGCGGTATATTTACATTATGTGGATCTAACAGAGGACAATACAGACCCCACACCTCACACACTATTAAAACAATTGTACCAGGTACCTGGATAATTCCACTCCACAGGTATTTGTTATTACAAATAAAAATATTGATTGATTGATTGATTGATTGATTAATTGAAATAATTCAAACTACGAGTAATAAATTCTTATACCTAATATTCTTTTATTTCAATCAGTGTCGTACTCCATGACAACAGAGGAAATTTCAAATTAGTATCCCACGATACTAAAATTCAAATTCAAACCGATTTGTTTAAAATTCTTGCACCAGAAGAAATCTTTAATGAATTGTACGACTTGTTGAACCCTTACTTTCCCGGTGGCCAGGTCGAGCCTGAGGTTACATGACGCATATTATAACTATTTATAAAATATCGATCACGTATCTTAATTTTTTAATTTAAAAAAGTTTAATATTTTGCAGTTTGATTGCAAAAACATGCCTCCGTTCCCAAGTCTCACATTCAACATTGAAGGAAAGGACTACGTCCTTACAGGATCAGATTATACTCGAGGGGTACGGTTACATGGATCAGGCAGAATTTTTTTTATCCTGGATCTAAACCAGTACTACCTTAATCGATTATCTGTGGTATTTTTACAGATTGAAAATATGGAAACTCGCTGCAAACTTGATTTCGACATAAGTCCATCCGATTATTGGAGTGTAGGAGACGGTTTTATCTCCAAATACCACACGATATTCGATATGGTAAACCATACAATCACATTATCTGAAAGTATCCAGTATAGCTACTAACAGTCCATCTTATAAGTGGGTCTGTATCATACTGATACTTGGAGAATGGAAAATTGGAAATACTCTTGTTTAGTCGTTCAATTGAGTAATTCATATTATACTTTTAAATAAAAATCGAAAAAAATCGTCGTCCTTCCTAAGTATTATCTTACCCCAGAATCTCCATTCCTCTGTCCATACCAAACAATAATTACCTAAATATTTAGATAATTGAGAAAATTCAGAAAATTTTGATCAAACATTGAAAATGTTATCCTTCCTCTTGGAAATTTTTATTTGGATCAGCAACTGAATAATATGTATAGAGAATAATGTCAGATTTCAAGAACTTACCAAACTGTAATAAAAAGTCAATGACAACTTTTCAACGTCTTCTGAAATATTCATTTCCAAAATTCAATCGTTTGTACTCGGTGAACTGAAACAATACCAAAAACTTTGGATTAGTGAAAAAGATAGATAATCGAATAAAAATAGAAAGTCTTTTATAAATAATTAATATAACACAGGGTGTCTAACAAAATTGATTGAGCAAAAAGCTTGACTTGACTTGACCTTTTGGAATGACTTTTTGAATGACTTTTCTGAGCAACTCCCCAAAGAAAATCATGAGTCTGTGCACTAGGGTGGGCCGAAAAACCTAAAATTTTGATTTTTGAAAAGTTACCCCAAAAGAATTGTTGGCTGGATAGACGGGAAAAACAAAATAAAAAATTCCAAAATCGATTCATATCTTCCGATCGCGCAAGAGCCTTCAATTCTTCAAAAGTACCAAAAATTCAAAATTTCGAAAATTTCGAAAATATTTAAAATTGACTGAAATTAATTTTAGAGTATCTTTAATGACTATTTAGACCAAAAAGCACATTTTTTTGAAAAAATCAGTATTTTATAACTTTTTAAAACATTTTTCAGGGGTGAAGAAATATGAGAAATTTAAAAAAACTAATAAAACATAGATTTTTTCAAAAAAGTTGTGCTTTTTGCTTTAAATAGGCGCTAAATAAGCTCTAAAATTAATTTTGATGAATTTTGATTTTTTTTTTAATTTGAAAGATTTCTGAAAATGTTGAATTTTTGACAATTTCCGAAGAATTGAAGGCTTTTGCGCGATCGGAAGATATGAATCAATTTTGAAATTTTTTATTTTATTTTTCCAGTCTATCCAGCCAACAAATTTTGTGGAGGTAACTTTTCAAAAATCAAAATTTTTGGTTTTTCGGCTCACCCTACTGTGCACCCCCAAAAAAATCTATACATTTGTGTGCTTGTAGCTATTTATAGAAAAGGGTACCCCCAGTTAAGATAGGTGAATCGGCTTAAGAGCCACTTTTTAAAACTAACCATCAGGCATTATTAAAGACTCCAAAAAATAATTTTCGGGAGCATTTTCCACGTCCCACCTCACTTCGTTTCACCCCCCCCCCCCCCCATATTGGTTTTTTATTCAAAAAATCACATTTTGGAACCTAATGAACCAAAAATTTTGAAATTTATGTGGTATAATCGGGAAGTGGTAACCAACTTTTGAGAATTTTTTCTGATTTTTTTTGCACGCCTTCTAGCTCCCCCCCCCCCTTCCTCTTAGAAAACTTAAAATCACTCTAATTTCAAAACTAAAAGGCATGCATTTTTTCTTTTTGGTACAAATATGGTCCTACTTTGGTACAATATAATGCAAATTTTTCAGATTTTTTGATTTGGGAAAACAGGTGAAAAAATTCGATTTTCTATTCAAAAATACCCATTTCGTCATTCATGCAACCAAAAATTTTGAAATTTAAATGATATGAACGGGAAGAGGTAACAAACTTAAGAATTTTTATATTCAAGGGACCTGAACTTTCAAAGTCGAACCTTCTGAGTACGAAAATCAAATCAAATCTGTAATCGGAGCCTTCAAATGTCTCGTACGATTTTTCAATCAAAACATCATGAAGAAAATGGAATAATTTGTATGCTACATGTAAAAAACTGAACAAAATGTATCCATAGTTATTATAATTTAAAGTATAAAGTGCTAAAAAAGAGGATTCACATGCTATGAGAGCCTCCCATGTCTGAATTGGATCCCCCTCCCACCCCTAAAATATCTCAGTAAAATACAAATCAAATACGAGTTTTTTGGGGAAAAAATATGTACCGCAAAATTCTTTTTTCTTTCTTTTAATAGTGTTTTGATTGAAAAATTGTACGAGACATTTGAAGGCTCCGCTTACATATTTGATTTCATTTTCGTACTCAAAAGGTTCGACTTTGAAAGTTCGGGTCCCTCAAATATGATTTTATATCGATTTTAATGTCAGATACTTATTATCGTAAATCTCATTTTTTATAGCTTGGGGCCAATGTTTTATTTTTTTTGACGAACTTTCACCACTTCAAAAAAATTTTGTGGTGTACTTATGTATAAATCGCACTCATTTTGAGGAAAAAAAATCCATCGACCCTTTAACCCTCCATTACAAAAGAGGGTTCAAAATTTTCAAAGATGCATAACTCAGCAAAAAATTGCCTAAAAAGTTGAAAAATATTTTCTAGTGTTCCTCTAAATATTTTAAAATTATCTAAAAAACGCGACATTTTTACATGTATTTGGTGAAAAACGAGAAAAACTATGAAATATCGAGGGTGGGGTTTTGGCTAGAATGCATTGCAAAAAAATCAGAAAAAAACCTCAAAAGTTTGTTACTTCTCCGCGTTCATAACATTTAAATTTTAAAATTTTTGGTTGCATGAATGACGAAATGGGTATTTTTGAATAGAAAATCGCATTTGATGCAGAATAGTTTAATTTTTCCAAGTTGGAAAAATATCGATACAAACGATAAATTTTTTCCAAGAAAATGATCATTTCATTCTACTTTCTCGTTAAAAAAAATTAATGAAAGTACAAATAATGATCAACTTGCCCAATTTAAAGAACTATGGATGAAAATGGTAAATTTTCGCAGCTTGGGAAAATATGAAAATTTTTCCAAGTGAATACTGAAAAATTTCTAGGGGAGGAAGGGGGAGGTAAATTATCCTACATTTCCCCTCATCGGTATGTCCTTGTGAACGACTGCAATTTGTTTAAGATGAAGTAAGATGAAGAATTTTTCAATTATTACGAGTCTAGTAAGGAATTTTCGTAAAAGATATAAATATCGTTATAATATGGCATCAGGCGAAGAAAATAGTAGGTATCGAATGCTCTACAGATTACATTTCACGCTCCAACAATAAATAATAATTTTATTGCTTCAACCTTCAACGATTGTAAAATCAGTAGGTCATGAAAACTAGAATGCGACAAAAACAATCATCCGTGTGAATGTCAAGGTCATTGGCTAACGTAATGTTAATAAAGATATTGAGTTTGATAACCCTCCAAGTATGATTCTTGGGGGGAGGGGGTGGTGTCGGGTAGAGCACGAGGGAGGGGGTTGGATCAAAAATTAAGCCGATATTCGAATTCCTCGTTCTCAAATTAGTGTGAATCGATATGCCACACGATGTTTTCGTTTCTCAACATAGTTTTTCCCAAAATTGGGGGCTAGAAAGATACTGAAGGGTCAAATCCAAAAAATAAGCAAATTTTTGAACTCAGCGCCCTCAAAAACCTAACAAACGACAGGTCACACGTTATTTTTCATTTTTTTGAATTTTGACCCTATCAAGGAGGCTAATAGGGGAGTTTAAGGGGGTCAAATGAAAAAACCGAATACATATTCGAAATCAGCGCTTTTGAATTAGTATAAATTGATGTGTACTCAACTTTTTCGATTTTTTTGAATTTTGGTCAAAACTGTGGACCATTGTACCCCCAGGGCTGTGGAGATCCCATCTTAAGAATTGATTTGTTGAAAAAAGGGTAAAAAGGACTAATCAGTGTAATTTTTTCAGATTTTTAAATGGTATCTTTCATCTTTTGTACTCATCATGAAAGTTGAGCTTTCACCACCAAAGTTCAATTTTGAGATTTTCAAAATGTGATATCGTTTTTGAATGTACTATAAATTTTCTTTTAAACCCCGCAAGCTGTTTTCCTTCTAAAACAACCGATCTCTAAAAATGAGCCAAGGGAGAGGTAAATGTTGGCTGAAAACCGGTTTTTCGTGAATATCTCCTCAAATAAGCCTCAAAATTGAAAAATAGTTATGAACAATCATGTTCTACATGTAATTTCCTATGAGAACGATTTTTTTGTTTTTTCAAAAACAGTCACTTCCTTAACCAAAAATTACGGGTAAAAAACACCTATTTTTCAACAATTTACAGCATTTTTGAAAAAATCAAAACTTTCGTGAATATCTCCCCAAATAAGCCTCAAAATGGAAAAATGTATATAAACAATCATGTTCTACGTGCAATTTAACATCATACAGGTTCGTTTTTTTTTTCGAAAACACCCACTCCTCTGCTCAAAAATTAAGGGTGGAAAACGCCTATGTTTCCAATATTTACAGTATTTTTGGAAATTACGGAAATACAAAGCTGAAAATAACGTTTTTGAATCCTTACGACGCAAAGAAATGTTTCGTATCACCAATAATAAGCAATAACATCGCGTTTAAAGTAAGTACTTTTTCTTTCCACAACCTCGATTTTTTAAATTCAGTATTCAATAATCTCCTTTATAATTAACGGCAGGGGTTGAAATTCTTGCGGTGACTTTTTTTGGAATACCCTACCAGCGTATAAAAAAATTTCTCTTCACTGGTATAATTTTGAGTACTATCAGCTTCGTATTTCCATCATTTCCAAAAATACTATAAATATTGGAAAAATAGGCGTTTTCCACCTATAATTTTTGGGCAAAGAAGTGAGTGTTTTCGGAAAAAATGAACCTGTCTGATACGAAATTACACGTAGAACATGATTGTTTATATACATTTATCCATTTTGAGGCTTATTTGAGGAGATATTCACAAAAGTTTAGATTTTTTCAAAAAATGCTGTAAATTGTTGAAAAATAGGTGTTTTACCCTCAATTTTTGGTCAAAGAAGTGAATGTTTTTGAAAAAACAAAAAAATCTTCTGATAGGAAATTACACGTAGAACAAGATTGTCCATAACTGTTTTTCAATTTAGAGGCTTATTTGAGGAGATATTTACGAAAACCCGGTTTTCAGCAGACATTTACCCCTCTCCTGGTGTAGCGGAGGGTTATAGGGGTGTCCATTTTAGTATGTTGTGTAGTGGACCATTACGAATATAAAACGCAAAAAAAATCAGGATTGAATTTTTGGGGGATTAAATCCTAAAATGACTGGACTAAATAATTTTTTTTGAATTTACCTATTAAAATCTGTTTTAAAAGTTAGGTACCTATTGATACAATTTTAAATACATTTTCACATACCTTACTGCAAACTTTTTAAAATTTGAAACGATTTTGGAACAATTCTAGTCATTTTAATGAACACAGGTAATTTCCAGAAAAAAAACAATTCCTTGAAAAATTTATAAAATAATAGTTTTTTTTTTATTTTTGAAAGTGAAATTCCCTCAAGTGTAACCTTTTCACGTTAGCTCCGGTTACATGCAGTGGCGTAGCCAGGCCCGACGAGAGGCGGGTACAGGGGGTGCACTTGCACTGGGCCCGCGTTTTTTCGAAATATTAGGAGGGGCTCGCAGCAGGGTCCTATGCACCCATGCAGGCTCCCTGCGGTTTTTAAGTCATTTGCAAATATCTTAATTCTTAAAAAACAAAACAAGTTAAAAAATTGCCATCTTCAACGATCGATTTTGAACATGTAATAGATGATTTTGCTGCAAAAAAGGCCGGGAAAGCGTGTTTGTAATGCCATTGTAGCTTAAGTTGTAGGTAGATAGATTTTTTTTTGTTTTAGTGTATCAACAATTGTCCAATAAATTTTGATATTTTCTATTGTGTTGGGAAAGAGGGGTGTTACAAAAAATTTCTACAAATTATTTTTTTAAAAGGGGGGCTTGCAAATTTTTTTTGCACCGGGCCCGCATTTTCTCTCGCCGGGCCTGGGCGTAGCCAGGATTTTGTCAAGGGGGGGGGGGCAAGAACGAGTTTTTTTGTCAAATTTTCTGTGGTCGTTTTGAAACATATCGAGTATTTTTTTCATGGCGTATTTTGTAGTGTACGTATAACTGAGTCTGAGGTAGCGGGTGTGTAATGAAAAGACTGTAACAGTAACACAAAGATTCATAGGATTTTTGGAACAAACACTTTATACTGTCTAAATATGAATTAGCCAATTTTTTTAAAATTCCAACTTTTTGATTCTGTGAAATAAATTTATTTGAAAATCAGTGATTTTTCACTGATTTTTATTTAGCTAAAATTACTGAATTTTTTGACGAATTGGAAATTGATCAAGAAATCAGTAAGTTTTAACTAAAATACCAGTGAAAATAACCAAATTTCGATGAAAATTATTTTACTAATCCGAAGAAGGAAAATCTCATCAAATTTGATTGAGTCAAATCGAAAGGATAATACTGTGTTCAAAAAATAAAGATAGTGAAATACTGCCCGAGCGAAGCGAGGGCGAATTTTTTTGGAAAAATCATGTTTGAAAAAAAAGGCCATGGGGCCATGGAGGGGGCGATCGCCCCAGTCGCCCCCCCCTTTGGCTACGCCACTGGTTACATGTACCTAGTTGGCAAAAAAAATGTTTAAAATACGAAAAGTTGAAGACCATTTTGCCAAATATTTCACCCTACCTGTCCCTGAAATCGAAACGTTATTTACTTTTCAAGTTTTATGACGTGGCCATTTTAGAATTTTAAAACAGTAATTTCGGATTTATACATTATTGATAATGTAATTATTTATGTAGGCAAAGGAGTTTGATAATTTCGTGAAATAAAAATTTTAAAAATGTGGTAAATATTTGCATTTCGAGAGAAAATAAAGGTAAAAAGTGTCTAATTAGAAAATGGGAAAAAACAAAGACACGATCATGCCATGGCTATCGAGAAGACGAACCCCATCTCACATTTTTGTTTGAAAATTACTTACGTTAGTCAGGTATACGTATTAAAATCCCACCGAACCGGAGAAAAAAATTGGTAAGTTTACATCAAAAAGTTATTCTTAATTTAAAAAAAAAAATTGTTACCAAACACACGAAAAATTGATTTCCTGGCAGGCACATGATACAAATCTGCGTTTAAAAATGCGACGTAAACAAATCCAACTCGCTGCTGACATCATTGAAGCCATTGGCATCAATATTTTCAAAAACCACAGGAGCTACAACATCTGGAAATTCGTGGTGGGCCTGACGTTGTACTCATTAGTAGATGTATTCTGTTTCCTGGTTTCGATCACAAATATGGACAATTTATATCGGTTTGCCACCCCTATTCCATACATAGGTGGCAGCTTCGTCCTACAAGAAGGTATTTTTTTGATTTATTATCACAGGGAAATCATCGGCGAGATATTATCCCAGATAGATAAAAATTTCTACACATATCCGGACGAAGATTTACTTAAAATGGAATACGTTTGGTACTTAAAAGAGGAAAACATGGCTGTTATGATAAAACTCGCCAGGTATCCTTTGTTTAGCGCCATATTCGTCATAACTTTGCCTATTTTTGGAGAAATATTGTATTACGGAAGGATAAAAACTTTTATATATCCGATTTGGGTGCTTTGGAGTATAAACAGCCTAAAAGCAGATTTGTTGGTATCAATGTTTCAATTTACTCAAGGATTTTGTGGTTTGTGCTTCAATTACGCGATCAGTGTTTTTTTATTCGTTGTGGTGACGGAATTTATGAGACAATATCAGAGACTGATAGCTGCTGTCAAATCGCTAGAAATTCGAACATCGAAGAAGTTCGATGAGGGTGGATGTTTCAATAAAATATTTCGAGAGAATATTATCAATTGTATTCGTCATCACCAAATATTAATCAGGTAAGTTGTAAATCAGCAGTTTTCGAATCTATTTTTTTCAACCAATTAGCCATACGGGCTTCCATACTAAAATAGACCAAAGTGAAGTCGGGTCCTCCGATTTCGCTCAATTTTTTTTACGAGTTCCCCTTCGTGGTCTATTTACAAAACCACGATCATTTATTTTCTAACCCTCAAGGGAGCGGGGAGGCGGGCTTAGAAATTTTTATGCAAATTTTGATTTTTAGCCAAATTACCCAACTTTGAAGGCTCAAATCTCGAGATAGGTTATACTTGGGGAAAAACTGTTTGCGAGGTGTGGAAGATGATCAATAGGAGATTCAAAAACGGTAATCACATTTTGAAAAGCTCAAAGTTGAACTTTGGTGATAAAAGCTCAACTTTCATGATGAGTACAAAAGATGAAAGATACCATTTAAAAATCTGAGAAAATTACAGTGAGTAGCCCTTTTTACCCTTTTTTCAACCAATAAGTTTTCAAGATGGGGTCTCCAGACCCCTGGGGGTATAAGGGGTCCTCAATTCTGACCAAAATTCAAAAAAATCGAAAAAGTAAAGTAACACATCGATTACTACTAATTTAAAGGCGCTGATTTCGAATATGCACTTAGTTTTTCAATTGACCCCTCTGAACCTCCCTATTAGCCTCCTTGATAGGGTCAAAATTCAAAAAAATGAAAAATTACGTGTGACCTGTCGTTTGTTAGGTTTTTGAGAGCGCTGAGTTCGAAAATTTGCTTATTTTTGGATTTGACCCTTCAGTGCCCCCCCCCCCTAGCCACCGATTTTGGGAAAACTATGTTGAAAAACGAAAATACCGCGTGGCATATCGATTCTAACTAATTTAAGGGCGTAAAATTCGAATATCGGACATACTTTTTGATCCGATCCCCTCCCCGTCATTTTTTGAAATATTAAATTCCGTATTGATCACCAACGACTGCAGGAAGGGATCAGTTGGAGCACGGGAAGGGAGTCGGATCAAAAAGTAAGTCCGATAATCGAATTCTGCGCTCTCATATTAGTTAGAATCGATATTCCATACGATATTTTCGTTTATCAACATAGTTTTTCCGAAAATTTGGGGGTTAGAGGGGCACTAAGGGGTAAAATCCAAAAAATAAGCAAATTTTCGAACTCAGCGCTCTCAAAAACCTAACAAACAACAGGTCACACGTTATTTTTAATTTTTTTGAATTCTGCCCCTATCATGGAGGCTAATAAGGGGGTTCAGAGGGGTCAATTGAAAAACTAAGTGCATATTCGAAATCAGCGCCTTTAAATCAGTAGTAGTCGATGTGTTACTTTACTTTTTCGATTTTTTTGAATTTTGGTCAGAATTGTGGACCCCTTGTACCCCCAGGGGTCAGAAGACCCCATCTTGAAAATTTATCGGTTGAAAAAAAGGTAAAAAGGGCTACTCACTGTAATTTTCTCAGATTTTTAAATGGTATCTTTCATGTTTTGTACTCATCATGAAAGTTGAGCTTTCACCACCAAAGTTCAACTTTGAGCTTTTCAAAATGTGATTTCCGTTTTTGAATCTCCTATTGATCATATTTCACATCCCGCAAACAGTTTTTCCCCAAGTACAACCTATCTCGAGATATGAGCCCTCAAAGTTGGGTAATTTGGCTAAAAATCACAATTGCATAAAAATTTCTAGGCCCGCCTCCCCGGCCCCTTGAGGGTTAGGAAAGAAATGATCGTAGTTTTGTAAATAAACCACCAAGGAGAACCCGTAAAAAAAATTTGAGCGAAATGGAAAAACCGGACTTCATTTTTGGCCTGTTTTAGTATGAAATGGCCCATACTTGATTATTCCAAATTATGATTTTGTCTTTATTGTGAATTTTTAGAAATTTTCGCTTATTCGAGATATGGTTTTCGATGTTCTTCTCTTTGGAATTAATGGTGTGCTTGACAACAATGGCATTTACATTACGTCTTGCAATGAACGTAAGATCCTAAAATTATAATTTTGATTTAAAAATTTTAATTTTGACCACGCAGCACTGGCTTTGTTTCATGGTTTCAGATTTCGAGTTTATCCGAAATCATTAGTGTGTTTCCTGTTGTGTTGTTCATATTTCTGGGTGTTCTGTTGCGATGTTTAATCAGCGAGATTTTTCCAAATTTGGTATTAAAAATAGGTTTCGGATTTTCTTTATTTTTTGTTTTAACTGAATATTAATTTTATGTTGTTTTTTTTTTTTTCAATAGAACGAGAGTCTGGCTAACTCTCTTATTTGGGATGTTCCTTGGTATCAGGTTAACAAGGAAAACCAAAGGTTGTTAAAAATGTTCCATTCGACAGCTTGCCAACCATTGGTTTTACATGGTTTATAAATTTTTGAAGCTACTCGAGTCACATTTGGTAAACTGGTTCGAACGGCGTATTCATTCTTCAACGTGATGAAACGTAAAGAATCGATGAATACGTGACACGATTTTATTGTTGGAATACGATTTGTGAAATTTGCAAATATAAGAACCTAGGTACCTAATTACTTATTATGCTGAATAAAAAAATGATCGCTTTTTGACAATAATTGGTGAGGTATCTAGTTTACGTTGAATGAGAGACCTTCCAGAAAAAATTTGAACCCCTTTGCCAGAATGGGCACGGAGCAAGAGGACCTCAAAATGTTTTTTTTTCGAAAAAAAGGTGAGTTTTAGCCATTTTTGCGTAATTCCCTCCGTTAGGTAACTTTGGTCACCCCAAAAAAAAAGTGATTTGAGTATTTATCACCTTCTGAAACATTGACCTCGAGATTGACAACCACTTTAGCCTACTGCAAGGGTGTTGAAATTGAAAAATTGTAGGTCGCAAGTAAAATAAATCATAAAGCAGTTGGCAACACTGTCGTGAAATTTTTAAAAAAACGAATAAAATTTATTCTTGGAGTTCAAATTTTACCAAAATGAAGAAAATACGATGAAAACCGCTGACTTAGCGTGAGGAGCGTGAGATTCGATTGGACGAAGTGATCGGTAGATGAAAAACGCTTTTCCGAAATCGGAAAATTCTTCGAATTTTCCGAGACGTAGGGAAAGCAGTCGGAAAATTTTCGCGTAAATATTATCGCACGAAGCAGATATCGATACAAACTGCTTGGAAAATTATTCTGGCCAATAGCAACGCGCCTACGATTGATTTTCCCTAAATTTTCATATTTAGGGAGACTTTCGACTGCGCTACAGTTTTGAACAGTTTTTCACGATGGATCGGAATTTCGACGATTGTCGTTTCTACGGAAACGATAGTTGCTCGATCAGACGATACCAAAACGATAATAATTTTCATAGAAAATTATTTTCAAATTAAAAAAATGAATTTTTCTTGAAAAGAAAATTCAGACAGTTTCACGAAGAAAATAAAGGAAAAACTCGAGTTAGTTTTTACCTTATATTAAACTGAATATAACATCGCGTGAGGCTATAAAAACTCGATAGTTTTTAAGCCTAATTATAATTTAAGTTACAAAATCGACTATACGCGAGAACGGTTAAAACGATACAACGATCGCGGGTTAACGAACGACGCGAATAAATAAACAAAAATAATTAGAGGCCGCAGCCAATAATTTTACATAAAAAATAACCGCGTATAATTCGATATCGGTACGGTAAAATTAACACAAAATTCATTTTTAGAAGATCAAAATTTTTCAAAAAATTTCAGTTGTCAATGTTTCAAAAAAAATCCAAAATATTTATCAAAATAATTTCTCGTGTCTAAGGAAAAAATTGTGGGCTTACTTTAACACCGTAGGAGGGACTTGAATTTTATTTTTCGATTATTGAAAATTTTAAAATTTTCTTACTCAGAATTTCTTCACTAAAAATAACTAATTACAGAAGCATCCCCTCCCCCCTCGTTGTAAATAGGCAAATTGCTGACTTTTTAGGAAATTTTTTCAAAAAGTCTGTAAATCTTGTAAGTCGCCTAAAATGGTAAATTTTGTTGCAAATCGGCAAATTTTCAAAAATGAGCCGATTTACAACGAAATGTTTCAACTTTTTGAAAAATTTTTCTGCAAACTTGCACAAAAAAGCACAAATTTTTACCATTGTAACAAAAAAATACGAAATTTCGTAAAAAAAAAGCTTCTAAGATCACGAAATTTCTACATCAAAAAAATGGAATTTTTTCAAACAACGAACCATTGAAAAACGAATTATTTTCTTTCCGAAAATCATCAATTTTTCGAATCTTAGCCCTCGCTTCACTCGAGCATATGAAGATTGAAATAGGTACCTATATTTAAGAGTGAAGGGTTGAGGATTTCGCCTTCATTTTGACAATAAAATTTGATTTTAAAAAATGAAAAAATTTAGCTTTTGGATTTCTTTTTCTTCGAAAATTTTCGCAAAACTCATTCTCAAAATGATCCTATGAACCCATCTTGTCTTCCATCGATTCTGAATGTTGAAAAAAAGTTGAATAAAAATCTCATAATAGTAAAGGTACGTAAAATATTTTATGAAGGGTCGAAAATGTTCATTTTCGTTTTTCTTCTTTTTTAACTGGGACTCAAGCCCCCCCCCTCCCCCCGTTACGATCCATCTCTGCTTATGCGTTTAAAAAGTAAAAAATATCCATTTTTTCAACATTTTACGAGCTATTTTAGACCAGGGGGAATTTTCCTATTCCCTTTCCTCTGGATTCAGGACACGATGCACAAATTAACTAATCAAGAGCAAAAGGCAATAATATTTCCATAAAAATGTAAAAACGAGAAAAACAGGAGATACGAAACACGAATGATGGGGAGGAAAAAATGGAAGTAGGTAAAATGAACAGAATGAAAAATAATTTCAAATTCGTGTTCAGTATTTTGAAAAAATAAATAAGCTGACACAAATACCACACAACTTCGTATTATTTTTCTAGATTTTTAATTCAATAAAGCACTTTGAGACGCTGAATTGCAAAAATAAAGTTATATTCGAGTTTAATGTCTTCAAAAATGTCCCATTCGATAGATTACGGCTCCGGAGTGAAAATTCATGCTTTTTTCGTGTTTTTTTTTAACCAGCCTCTCCATGAATTAATTAATTTTCAAAGTTCAACTTTTTAAAATTTTATGAATCAAAAAATTAAAATTCGATGTCCTTTCAAACTTTGGGATCAATTTTGTTCTAAGCATCATATTATTCGTGTGATTAAAATCGCTGAAATATGAGTGCAAAGGATTTTCCATGTCTCCTCGAAGAGGTTGGACCATATAATAGTAATTTCCTCAATTGTGGGGTGCTTGGACTTTGTAAAAAAAAATTTGAGCAAAAAAAAAATGATATGATATCAAAACCTTGGCATTTATTTTTGTAACTCAGAATCTAAGAAATTTGAGGGTGGCATCAATTCTCTTTTCACCAAAAAATTATAGCATCGTAAAATTTTCTTTTAAATTTCTCACTTTTCGTTTACCAAAAAGTCATAAATTGTCAAAATGTCAAAACAAATGATAACTTATGATGGGAGTTGAACTATAAATCGATGAATTTTTGTTAAAATTTTGCTTTCATACATTTCAAAAGTTTTTTTTTTCAAAATGTACTTTTTCTACACCTACCTTCGAAACAAAATACATAGAAATTTAGGAATTTAATGTTCAAATGTAGAAATAAATTTTTTGATAATAATATACTTATAAAATTTTTATTGCGTTTGAAGGTGAATTAACCGCCCCCTAAACGCAAAAACTGTGAATGTCATGTCGGCACTAGCGTAACCTTATATTCTCTGATGATAATAGAGGCGTTTTTCGCGTTTTTAATTTCTTTTTTTTCAGAATGTACTTGTTAAATTAAAAAACTTTTTAGACAAACTTTTCTTAACTTTTTTAGCTCTTTCTTATAAAACAAAAACGAATGTTGTAAATAAAGAATTCGCCGAGTTCCAGAACCCCTGATTTGATTGTTTTTATTAAACTTGGACAAAAATTACAACAAGGCTGGAGAAGAGACCTTCTGATCAAATTGTCTGAAATTTTGTATTTGGGTTTTACTCTTCGATTCCGACAATTTGATGGGACCAAAATTTTGAAATTTTGAAAATTGCCTCTTCACCCCCCCTTTTTGAGCCCCAAAAATTTTTGAAATTGAAAATTGACTCCGAAAATCAATTTTTTGGGTCAAACTACACATGTTGGTGAAAGTTTGGGGTCAAAATAAATTTTTTCTTGCATTCCAGAGCTTTTTGAAAATTTTGGAAATTATCAAAAATGGCAATTTTGAAATCCCAAATATGAAAAAATTATACATCCTTGATGTTTGGGGATAGTAAAAGGCACTTCAGGCATGTATGAAGTATACATGTCTATTAGTTTTACTTTGATTAAAGTGGTCAAAAGCTCTGCAGCTCAAGTACAAGGTTGAGTAAAGTTTCATTCAATTATAATTAAATATCTGGTGATACGAGTTGAAATCAGTGTTACCAGAATATGGAAGGAAAAAAGTAATTATAAACATTGTTGATTCTTAATTGTGAATTGTGATTCTTTTTTTGTGGTTCTTTTTAAATATTTTATTTTAAATTTAAATATTCCTTCATGACTACTTCATATTCATATTCATCAGCTTCGATTCAGCTGCCAATACGAATCTGAGTTTAATTTGTTGACTGATGTACTTGATAAAATGTACGACATCGCAGCACTGGTTATATCATTTTTGATAACAACCACTGAATTATGGAAAAGAAAAAACATTCAAGTGCTGAAAACTTATTCATCTCAACTTAGGAATAAATTTGTGAATTTGTTTAATTTTTGTAAGTGATCCATTCCTCAGTGTATAAATCAACGAGATCGTAGTTCAGTTCACCAAATTATATTTAAAGTTCAATGCGCCTGACACCTTTTACACCAAGTGTATGCGTCCTTATGGTCTAACGAATTCCGAAAAGGTATTTATTTAATGGTTTGAGAGAAAATTATTCTGATACGTTATTTTTTTCCGAGGTAAACCTCACTCATGATCAGTTTCTAATTGTCATTTTTTTGCAGACGGTGATATGCATTAGTACCTGATTAATGACCAAGTGGCAAAATACGATTCGGATATATCCGATTCATCGTAGATGGTATCGAAACGTTACAATTTTTTGACTGCTTGTATTAAAATAATATCTGATTCATCGTCGTATTACTATCGTGTTTTTATCTCTAGGTTAAACAAGTAAACGTGTAAATTCCTATATCGTAAAATACAGCCTGAAATATTTCAGATTGCACGAACGTTTTATTTAATACCTATGGACCCAGTAAAGTATGCTAACAGACGACGGCTTGTAAGAACACAATGATCCTCTACTTACTTGAAATTTCAAAAGTCGAACTTCATTTATAGAATTTGTAATTAACCCAGTATGCTTTTATAGAATTTGTAACCCTTTTCGCCGCGGTTTTGATTTTTATTCTTTTTATAGAGATCACGGTTGTGATATTTGTGATACATTTTTGTAACCTTTTGTTTTCGTGGTGTGGTGCTACTTTATGAGGTGGTGCACTGGTGCTTGTAATTATTGGGAATTACCATACATCAAAATTACCGGAAAATGTGATTTCCAGTTTTTTTGCTTTTATTTGCATAAATTATGAACCGCGAATATAACGATCTCGATAAGGGGCAGAAAGATCGAAACCGCGACGAAAAAGGTTTAAATTTGCGTGAGATTTGGCAGTTTTGAATTTTTTATCATCACTCATAACACTGAATTCGCAAAAACGGTCATAAAATCGTGAAATCAAAGCGGATTTCGGCCATATTAATCTTAAAATGACCGGTCAATTCAGTATACGAGTCTACGTAGAAAAAACAACTGATATCCGCGAAAAAAATTCTCTGACAGAGAAGTAGTCCCCGCCCTTCTATGACAGAAACGCAAACGAGTCCATGTTTCGCTGGTGGACCCAATAAAAATGCAAAACTATTTCGATAATAAAAATATTATGATATAATAGTGAAATCCGCCCAAAAAATTAAAAAAATCCAATAATTATCGAATCATTTTTTTAATTTTTTATGTAAGTTGTAATCCTTCAAAAAAATTCTCCAAAAAAGAATTGGCGCAAAAGCTAAAAATGAGAAAATAAATTTAAAAAATGGAAAAAGTGAAGGGCGAACACAACTCTCACATAAGCTCAGTAATCTAACCTCACTCTGGGAGCTGTGTTCGCCCTTCACTTTTTCCATTTTTTAAATTTATTTTCTCATTTTTAGCTTTTGCGCCAATTCTTTTTTGGAGAATTTTTTTGAAGGATTACAACTTACATAAAAAATTAAAAAAATGATTCGATAATTATTGGATTTTTTTAATTTTTTGGGCGGATTTCACTATTATATCATAATATTTTTATTATCGAAATAGTTTTGCATTTTTATTGGGTCCACCAGCGAAACATGGACTCGTTTGCGTTTCTGTCATAGAAGGGCGGGGACTACTTCTCTGTCAGAGAATTTTTTTCGCGGATTTATACTTCTAAATTTACATAGAAGAATTTTGGGTTATTTGATGAAAGTACGAACCATTTTTTCAATACCTAGGTATGTAATTATAATGTAAAATAAAGAAACTATTCAAAAAGGTCACCATTGTTAAAATATGAGTAAATTTTTTTAAATGAATATAAAATATCGCGTATCCACTATGTTTTATGGACCTGAAACCTAATAAGGCTTTGAGGTAAGCACACCTGGTTTTCCAAATCGAAGGAAAAATTGGTAAGTTTACAAAAAAACTGCGTCTTTCTTCACTTTTGTTTTGACTTAATATTCGTCATTAAGTAGGTATTTCATTTGATGTGATTTTATACACCGGTGATTCCCTTCAAACACCTGATATTTTTTTCTGACACGTTTTTTTTCCTTTTTTTTCAGAAAGATATCCGAAAAAATCTATTTTTGAAAATGCGACGTAAACAAATCAAACTATCCACCGACATAATCCAAGCTGTCGGCATAAATATTTTCCCAACTCATAGCAGCAACAATGTTTGGAAATTTGCGATAGGTTTCACGATATACGTATTAGTGGACGTATTTGGTTTCATGGCATCGATCACGAATATCGGCGATTTCTACAAATTCGCTACCCCAATTCCTTACATAGCAGGGACTGTGGTCGTTCAAGGGGGTATTTTTTTCATTTATTATAACAGGAAATTGATCGGTAGGTTCTTGTACGAAATGGATAAAAATTTCTACACTCATCCGGACGAGCATTTGTTAAAACTTGAGTACGTTTGGTATTTACGAGAGGAAAATATTGATTTCTTGATAAGGGTCGCGAAATATCCGTCGTTGAGTGTGGTGTTCATTTTAGCCCTGCCTGTTTTGGGAGAGGTGATAATTTATGGTAGAATTAAAACGTTCATATATCCGGTTTGGTTACCTTGGAAAATGGATAGTCTAGGAATAGAATTGCTGGTGTCTGCGGTTCAATTTACTCAATGGTTCTGGGGACTGTGCTACAATTATGCGACCATGGCGTTCTTATTCATTTCTGTCACCGAATTCATGAGACAATTTCAAAGATTGATGGCTGCTGTCAAGTCGCTCGAAATTCGAACTTTGGAGAAGTTGGCCGAGGGTGGAAATTTCGATCGGATACTTCGAGAGAATATTATCCATTGTACTCGACATCACCAAATGAGGGGCTTGGTTCCAAAACTCACTTTTGCCACGAAAATTTACTACGTTTTCTTTGCGGATTTGGGTTCCGTTCTTAATGCTTCACGACTCTACAATCTCCATTTTCATGTTAACGCTTCGACTTTGCTATAATAGACGTAAGAAAAGTAACTTTGGTGTCAAAACTCACTTTTGTCTAATCGTTTTCCGTTGTTTTCTCAAAAAGTACGTTTTTGGCAAAAGTTAGTTTTGGAACCAAGCCCCTCAAATATTAATCAAGTAAGTTGAGCCTCACAAGGGATCGAGGTATCCCAACTCAAACGAAAATTTTGAGCCCAAACAAAAAAAATCGAAAGTACATTATAACAGGACTCCGTATCCAAAATTTCAGGTGCTGAAGTTCATTTCTCGATTTTTGGCGATTTTTTGAAATTTCAAAATTATCTCCGTCCTGCGAAATATGAAAATTTGATCCAATCAACGAAAAATGCTGAAATTTGGTATATACCCTATTTTCGACCTCCCGAATCGATTGGAAACGGTTTCGAAACGTTTCGGAGCCACCAGAAAATTTTGGAATTTTCCAGCGCTGGAGAAAAGCCCATAAAAATGGCCCATATGCACTTCAGCACCTATAATCGTGGATTACCCATCATGGTGACCTATTTGTTCGATTAAAAAACAATTTTTCAAAATTCGTAACTTTGAGTTCAAATTTGCATTTTTGGGCAAGAAATTTTCCTGGAAAAAATTTAAAAATTCGCCCAATACGCATACATTGAGGTAAAAAGTTAAAAACTTGGTAGATACCCTATTTTTCGACCTCCCGAATCGAATGGAAGCGGTTTTGAGACGTTTCGGAGCCATCAGAAAATTTTAAAATTTTCCAGCGCTGGAGAAAAGCCCATAAAAATGGCTCATATGCACATCAGCACCTATAATCGCGGATTATCCATATTGATGACCTACTTGATCTATTAAAACAGAATTTTCTAAAATTCGTAACTTTGAGTTCAAATTTATTTTTTTTTGGCAGAAAATTAATTTTTTTCCAGTAAAATTGTCAAAAAATATAAATTTGAACTCAAAATTGCGAATTTCGGAAAATTCTACTTTATTCGATCAAATAGGTCACCATTATGGATAATCCGCGATTATAGGTGCTGAAGTGCATATGGGCCATTTTTATGGAATTTTCTCCAGTGCTGGAAAATTCCAAAATTTTCTGGCAGCTCCGAAACGTTTCGAAATCGCTTCCAATCGATTTGGCAGGTCAAAAATAGGGTATATACCAAATTTCAGATTTTTTCGTTCATTAGATCAAATTTTTATATGTATTTCGCAGGGCGGAGGTAATTTTGAAATTTAAAAAATTCACCAAAAATCGAGAAATGAACTCCAGGACCTGAAATTTTGGATACGGGGTCCTGTTATAATTTACTTCCGATTTTTTTTTATTTGGGCTCAAAATTTTACTTTGAGTTGGGATACCTCTATTGTCAGAAATTTTTTCAATCGATTTTAATAATTAAAATTCTTTATCGTAACATTTTATTTTAGGAATTTCCGCATCTTTGAGATTTGGTTTTCGATATTTTTCTCAATTGAACTTGCAGTATCGTTGGTGACATTGACATTTGCGTTGTATCTAGCGATGAATGTAAGATATCCAAGTTCTTCACTTTGAATTTTCGCGAAATTTTTTTTCCATTACAAACAATTGCTTGATTTCAGGCTTCGAGTATATCTGAAATTGTAAATTGCTTTCCAGTTGTTTTGTTTATCTGGCTGGGCCTTCTGCTGAGATGTTTAATTAGCGAGATTTTTCCACGTTTGATATTTGAAATAGAAAATAAAGCTAATTTAATTTTTTCTTCTTTCGTCTACGAATATTACTTCATGATTTTTTTTTCAACAGAACGAAAATCTGGCAGACTCAATTTTTTGGGATGTTCCCTGGTACCAGGTAGCCGAGGAGAACAGAAAATTACTGAAAATGTTTCATTCGACAGCTTGCCAACCATTAAATTTACACGGTTTAACGGTCTTCGAAGCTATTCGAGTCACGTTTGGTAAAATGGTGCTAATAACTTACTCATTTCTAAATGTATTGAAACGTAAAGAATCAATAAATACATAATGGATTTTGGATATGAAGTTTTGATTCGTTTTCAAAACTTTGACAGGAAAAATTTTTGAATCAAATTTAGAATTTTTGAGTCAAATGAAAAATTTTTCAAATCGAATTTCAAATTTTCTAATTGCTGAGTTCAATTTTTAATTTTTGATTTGAACTTTTAATTTTCGAGTCGAAAAGTTTGATAAATTTTATACGTCGAAATTCATAAGGAATTCTACATTTGTAATTAGACTCATTAAGTAATACTTTTTAATGCAAATGAAAGTCGAAACGTGAGGGAAAAGTGTTGGTATAGAATTCACCTTGTAAAAAAATTAATAAAAATAAACAAACGAAAAACATAAAGTCCTATTCTGAAAACTTACATAAAAACATAGTACATATGTAGGTAGTAGGTACCTATTTCCATCAGTAATTACCAGCATGAAAATTGTATTCAAACGTGTGAAGTTCATAAGTCGCTAAACAAATATATAAGTAATAATTTATTAAGTACAAAAGTTTTCACCTCCAAAAATATTCAAAAATTACACCTGCGGATTAATTTTTTCAGTTTAGGAAGTGGTATTTGCTTTGATACGTAACAAAAAAGTTGGTGAAGAAGCCTAATTTTGTTACAGAAACCAAATAAAAAAGTTTGTAGGTATAGATACTTAGATAGGATTCTTTTTCTTTATTTTTTTTTGTTAAAAAAATCCAGTAGACGATTACGGATTATCTTGACTTGACGTTCGAGAAGCCTTCTAAGCCTATCGTACTAAAAAGGAGTCATTATGCCTCAAAAAAAGAACATTAGTCGCTTACATTGTGTGAAATCTCAAAAAATAATTTCCATCGACTCTTCAGTTCATTCACTTCATCAAGTAGGTCATGACTTCAAAGAAACACATCGATCATCGATCATTGCTAAAGTAAGTTGCTTTAGTAGGTAGTTGGTAAAAATGCTTTTCAAAAAACTTTTTTTTTCAATTTTTTCGCAAAATTTGAGATTTGGTTATTTTATTTGTCAATAAAAGTATCAAAAGAATCCGCACGTATTTTCGAATGCATTCTGGACCCCCTGAATTTTTTTAGATTTTTTAGCGCAAAGGCCTTCTCAAAAACGGTTTTTTGTTGCAATTTATATCAAAATTGAGAAGAATACATCATGGAATGGAAAAACCAATGCCAGATTCGTGTTCAGCAGATCAGATAATCCAGGTATACATTATTTGAGCGACCATTTTGCTCAAAGTTTAAAATTCAAGTTCTTCCAGTGATTTTTCCATAATCTATTGAAAAAATCAGGCAAAAAAGTGAATATTGAAAATTTAATCAAAATGGTCCGGAAAAGAAGGTTTATCGGGGTATTTTGACATGCTACACACGAATCCGGTATTAGTTTTTTTATTTGGCCACTCCTCCATTTTAAATTTGCCTTTTTAAGGTGTAAATCAAACGTACGAGGGTAAGGAAATCACACGAGGTAAAAATTGATTTCAAATTAATTTTTAGCTACCTAGTTATACTTTTTATCTCTTTATCTATTAGCTACTTCAGTGACCATTTTATTCAATACTTCGAAATTCATTTTTATTTGGAATTTTTCAAACTTTGAGCGTATCATGGGACAAGAAATGAGCAAATTAAAAAATTAAAACTAGATACGTGTTCAGTGTGTCAAAACACCTCGATAAACACTCTTTTCCGGATCACTTTGATTAAATTCTCAAAATTCACTTTTTTGCCTGCTCAATGAAAAAACATGAATTTTCAACTTTAAACAGAATGGTCGCTCAATTAATGTATAAAGTGGTTATTTGACCTGCTGAATACGAATCTAGCATTGGTTTTTTCATTCGGTCATTTCTTTTCTTTAATTTTGGTAGAAATCGCGATAAAAAGGCAGTTTTTGATGAAGCCACGCACCAAAAATCTGAAAAAATTCGGTGGAAGGTCCAGAATACATCACAGAACACGTGTGATTTTTTTTTTTTGATTTTTCCCCTTCATGTTTGCCATTTTTATGGGCCTTTGAAAATTTAAACCCCCGTTTCAAATTTCATTTTTATTAATTTTTCTTTTTATTCGTCATTGAGAACTTCTTGATGTGGTTAAAAATGCACTGATGATTCCTTATAGTCCAGGAATTATAGCAAAATTTTTACGCGAACCTCGGAATAGTTGGGGGAAAGCTGAATTTTACATTATTTGTACATAATAGCCTACCAAACATACTCCTAAAAGTTGGACCCCCCAACTCGCCGGCTACCCCCGCAAGAGGTCAATAATCTTTGCGAATATACGTTTTTTGACCGTAGCGTCGAAAGGAAGGGTCGGAGAGGGAAAAGTGGTGAAATAAAAAATGTTCAACGTGAAATTTCCTACAAACTTGACCGGTTCAGTTGTTCTCAAAATTGCGAGATTCGACGTACAGTGGGGGTTAAACTTTTTCAACTTGGAAAAAAATTTCCAAAAAAATGATAATTTTTTTTGTAATTTGAAGTTAGGATAGGCTCAAAAATGTGCTGTGAAAAGTTACATCCGGCAACTTGTGAGCCACCCCGTATGAGGTCAATAACCTCTGCGAATATACGTTTTTTGACTGTAGCACCGAAAGAAAAGGGTCGGAGAGGGAAAAGTGGTGAAATAAAAAATGTTCTACGTAGAATTTCCTATAAACTTGACCATATCAGTTGTTCTCAAAATTGCGATATTCAGCTTACAGTGGGGGTTAAACTTTTCCAAATTTAAAAAAATTGGTAATTTTATGTGTAATCTTAAATTAGAATGGGCTCAAAAATATGCTGTCAAAAGTTGAATCTGGCAACTTGTGAGCCACCCCCGTATGAACACAAAAAATTACCAATTTTTTCAAATTTTTTCAAATTTGGAAAAGTTTAACCCCCACTGTAACTGCACTTTTTCGATGTGCCGACATTTTGGCAGCTCATTTTTTTGGTTCTCAAAAAAGATCGCTGAATTTGATTTCTAGAGCACTTTTTCATCCTTGGATTGTAGACTATTACGTTTAGTTTATTTTTTCAGACAGGTATCCGAAGACATCTGTTTTCAAAAATGCAGCGTAGACAAATCAAACTATCCGCCGACATAATCCAAGCCGTCGGCATAAATGTTTTCCCAAATCGTAGCAGCTACAATGTTTGGAAATTTGTGATAGGTTTCACGGTACACGTATTAGTGGACGTATTTGGTTTCATGGCATCGATCACGAATATCGGTGATTTCTACAAATTCGCTTCCCCAATTCCTTACATAGCAGGGAGTGTGATCGTTCAAGGGGTATTTTTTTCATTTATTATAACAGGAAAATAATCGGCAAGTTTTTAAACGAAATGGATAAAAATTTCTACACATATCCGGACGAGCATTTGTTAAAAATTGAGTACGTTTGGTATTTACGAGAAGAAAATATTGATTTTTTGATAAGAGTCGCGAAATATCCGTCGTTGAGTGTGGTGTTCATTTTAGCTCTGCCTGTTTTGGGAGAAGTGATAATTTATGGTAGAATTAAAACGTTCATATATCCATTTTGGTCACCTTGGAAAATAGATAGCCTAGGAATAGAATTGTTGGTTTCTGCGTTTCAATTTACTCAAGGGTTCTGGGGACTGTGCTACAATTATGCGACCATGGCGTTCTTATTCATTTCTGTCACCGAATTCATGAGACAATTTCAAAGATTGATGGCTGCTGTCAAGTCGCTCGAAATTCGAACTTTGGAGAAGTTGGCCGAGGGTGGAAATTTCGATCGGATACTTCGAGAGAATATTATCCATTGTACTCGACATCATCAAATATTAATCAAGTAAGTTCTGCCTCAGAAATATTTTCAAGTCGATTTTAATAATCCAAAATTTTTATCGCGACTTTTTTTTAGGAATTTCCGCATCTTTGAGATTTGGTTTTCGATATTTTTCTCAATTGAACTTGCAGTATCGTTGGTGACATTGACATTTGCGTTGTATCTAGCGATGAATGTAAGATACAAATATCTAAGTTCTTCACTTTGAATTTTCGCTAAATTTTTTCCATGACAAACAATTGCTTGTTTTCAGGCTTCGAGTATATCTGAAATTGTAAATTGCTTTCCAGTTGTTTTATTTATCTGGCTGGGCCTTCTGCTGAGATGTTTAATTAGCGAGATTTTTCCACGTTTGGTAATTGAAATATAAAATAGAGCTAATTTTATTTTCTCTTCTTTCGACTACGAATATTACCTCATGATTTTTTTTTCTACAGAACGAAAATCTGGCAGACTCAATTTTTTGGGATGTTCCCTGGTACCAGGTAGACGAGGAGAACAGAAAATTACTGAAAATGTTCCATTCGACAGCTTGCCAACCATTGATTTTACACGGTTTAACGGTCTTCGAAGCTACTCGAGTCACGTTTGGAAAAATGGTCCGAATAACTTACTCATTTCTAAATGTATTGAAACGTAAAGGATCAATAAATATATAATGAATATTGGATATGAAGTTTTGATTCGTTTTTAAAACTTTGACAGGAAAACACCTATTATTATATTTCGGAGAATTGAGTCTTTCAAATTTTTGAATCAAAGGGTACCGGCGGTTAAGATAGGCGAATTTGAGTGTTTTGATCGTACAAATGGAGTTTATTGTAGTAGTTCCAGCTGCTGAACATGAATCTGTTGCAAACTTTTTCGTATAGAAATTTCGTATGCATAGAAAGTGAGATATTCAATTTTGAGCCTCGTGCTGTACTTATTTGAACTTGAAATTACAAAAATCGCAAAAAAGATATGAAAAAAGGTGAAAATTGGTCAAGAGGAGTATAAATAGGTATTTTGAGATATAATTACGAGAAAATTTTTTTTCGGCCACAAATTACCATTTTTATGAGTGGAAAACGGTGTGAAAAAATGGTTTTTCGTATTTTTCAAGATGTTCCACCACCTAAAAAATTTTGAAAAAATATCACGTTGTACATTAGGGTGGATCGCGAAAAAAAAACATATCTCAGATTTCAACCAAATTTGCTGGGGTTGTTGGGTCATCATCGGAGACTATCCAAAAAAATTTTGAGCCCCTTAGGTGAAGAGGGAGGGGAGCTAGGGGCTCTTAAAGGGCACCTCCTTTTGAAAAAAAACGCGGTTTTTTGTGTTTTTTAGCTCGAAAATATGGCGTACGATTCACGAAAGAGCACTAAAAAGGTGCGATTTGAGTTTCTACACCCCCCTAAGCAATTGCCGCCCCTCGAAAATGAAAACCCATTCTGCTACCCAGGGGTCCAAAAGTTGCAGATCGCGAAATGTCAATGTTGTGAAATTGTATTTGGCCTCGAATTGATTACTTTGACACCGGACAATTTTATAATTTTTTTTTCTAATTTTTGAAGAAAATTTTGAAAATTTTCTTCGATTAGTGTGACCAACCGCAAATTGTAATATTCAAATTTATGGGAATCGCGTTGTTCTGATCATCTATATCTAATTGCTAAAGAAAAACACCAGTTTTTTGTTGCTTTTTAAATGATTGGAAATCAATTGTAGAGAAAATTTTTTATACCAGTGCAGCCAATTGTAAGTTATGAAACACCAATGTATGGAATATAGATTAATTTTGAATCAATTTTTTTCATGGCTATAGAAATCATGATTTTAAAAAATTCTCATGCCAGTGACTCGAGCACTAAGAAAAAACAATGTATGGAATATAGATTAATTTTGAATCAATTTTTTTCATGGCTATAGAAATCATGATTTAAAAAAATTCTCATGCCAGTGACTCGACCACTAAGAAAAAAATTTTGTCATTTTTTTACCCACATTCATTTCCTGAATTTGATTCTAAAAAAATTCTTCATTTTCCGCTCATTTTTCCGCCAATACAAATTATCTTATTCTTATTCTACTCGACGGATATGTAACTTGTAACCAAATTCGATTTTTTCGGCATTCTTGTCTAAACAATTGATAAAATGAACCATCAATTTTCTAGGTACAAACCAAAGAAAAAGTTGCATGTAATTTAAAACATTCAAAATTTTTGTAAGTAGATTGTAAATGAGTTTTTCTCTTGTTCCAATTTTTGTATTCTTTAAGTTTGATTTAAAATGTTTTGAAATTGAAAATTTTTTGCTTCAATTTTTTTGGCGATTAGATATACATGATCAGATCAACGCGAATCCCATAAATTTGAATATTACAATTTGCAGTTGGTCACACTAATCGAAGAAAATTTTCAAAATTTTCTTCAAAAATTAGAAAAAAAAGTTATAAAATTGTCCGGTGTCAAAGTAATCAATTCGAGGCCAAATACAATTTCACAACATTGAAATTTCGCGATCTGCAACTTTTGGACCCCCGGGTAGCAGAATGGGTTTTCATTTTCGAGGGGCGGCAATTGCTCAGGGGGGTGTAGAAACTCAAATCGCACCTTTTTAGTGCTCTTTCGTGAATCGTACGCCATATTTTCGAGCTAAAAAACACAAAAAACCGCGTTTTTTTTAAAAGGAGGTGCCCTTTAAGAGCCCCTAGCTCCCCTCCCTCTTCACCTAGGGGGGCTCAAAATTTTTTGGGTAGTCTCCGATGATGACCCAACAACCCCAGCGAATTTGGTTGAAATCTGAGATATGTTTTTTTTTCGCGATCCACCCTATAATGTACATACAGGGACTAGGTACATAGAATATATTTTTTTCAGAATTGCACCTATGAAACATCATACAGAAAACTTAATTTGAAGTTTTCAAACGCGATTTTTGGCAAGAAAAAATTATCAAAAAAATTTTTCGAACCACCCACTAACACCCCTTAAGATAGTGTACAAATTACGAAAATTTGAAAAAATTTGGTTGAAAACTCGTGGAAATAGAAATTTTTAATGGAAAGGCTGAAAAAAGTAACATTTTGCCCCATAACTAGGGCTAGGAGAGGGGTAGGAGGTCAAAATTTTCACCACGTGGTTTTCAGACCCTAAGAACTAAATTCCATCGGTTAGTTTCGAATTTCAGCTCGGGGGCAGATTCGCCTATCTTAACCGCCGGTACCCTTTTAAACTTTTGAGTAAAATTTCAAATTTTTGAATCGAATTAAAAATTTTTAAATTTTTGAGTCGAAAATTTTAATAAATTTTATCCATTGAAATTCATAAAAAATTCAGCATTGTGCAATTAGACTCATCAAGTAATACTTTTTAATGTAAATGAAAGTCGAAACGTAAAGGAAAAGTGTTGGTATAGAATTCACTCCGTAAAAAAAATTACTTAATAAAAACAAACAAACAAAAAACATAAAGGCCTATTCTGAAAACTTACATCAAAACATAGTAGGTACCTACTTATTTCCATCAGTAATTACCAGCATTAAAATTGTATTCAAACGTGCGAAGTTCATAAGTCGCTAAACAAATATACAGGTAATAATTTATTACCAAAGTTTTCACTCCAAAAATATTCGAAAATTACACCTACGGATTAATTTTTTCAGTTTAAGAAGTGGTATTTGCTTTGATACGGAACAAAAGTTGGTGAAGAGCCTAATTTTGTTACAGAAACCAAATAAAACTTTTTTTTTTGTTAAAAAAATCCAGTAGACGATTATGGATTATCTTAACTTGATGTTCGAGAAGCCTTATAAGCCTACCGTACTAGAAAGGTGTGATTCTGCCTCAAAAAAATAAAATTAGTCACTTGCATTGGATGTGTGAAGTCTCAAAAAATAATTTCCATCGACTCTTCAGTTCATTCACTTCATCAAGTAGGCCATTACTTCAAAGAAACACATCGATCATCGATCATTGCTAAAGTAAGTTGCTTTAGTAAGTAGTTGGTAAAAATGCTTTTCAAAAAACTTTTTTTTTTTCAATTTTTTCGCAAAATTTGAGATTTTATCATATCCGCCAATAAAAGTGTGATCATTACTACCTATCAAACTGAACATCAAAATTATTGAAATGAACAATTGACGAGAAAGAATTACCTATTGATTTACGAGTATAAAGCAGAAAATTTAAAATTTAAATATTGGGAAAAATTGTAAATTGATTCGAATTTTGAATTTTTGAGTCGAAAAGTTTGATAAATTTCATTCGACGAAATGCATAAAAAATTAAACATGTCGTAATGAGACCTATTAATTTTTTTTCTTAGTTTTGAAGTAATTTAAGGAGCCTCTGAAACTGTTAAAGGCACAACCAATATCAAAAATGTTACGGACGAAGATCCAAAAAAAAATTAATGTAAGTGAAAGTCAAAAGGGGAGAAAAGTGTTAGAATATACCTGCGGTTTACCCCGAAAAAAAAGAAGGGAAAAGCTCTCTATTCTGAAAACTGGAAACTTCCATCAATACTAAATTGTTGTTGAGATTTTTAACATACCTGATCTAGCATAATCTCAACTTAGCCTAGCACTAAAAAAATATCTGGGGGTTGGCAACACTGACCTAGGCAGTGCCCATTGCCATTTAGTGGTTATCATACAAGATTCGTAATAAAAATCTGCTTCAACTTGACAAATATGGAGATGAAAAATCAAAAGAATCCGCAGGTAATTTCAAATGTATTTGTTGGACACAAAACAGTCAAACCTGGAACTCGAATACCTTCATGACGTCATTACTCATACCGCTGAATGTCGTTTCGACTTTTTTTTTTCAAAGTCCAGATTATTTTACGTAATTTTAAATAGTTTAGAATTTTTGAAAAAGTTTTCCAACTCCAAATGTTTTCCTCGTAATTTTTTCAACTCCTAATTTTTTTCTCAGGATTTTCTCAACTGAAATTTTTCTCTGATGTTATTTTTCCACGACCGAATTTTTTTCTGACGTAATTTTTCCATGACCAAAGTTTTTCTGAAGGATTTGTTCCATTATTGAACTTGCATCTTTTTTGAAAAGAATGACTTCTGTTTGATTGACGTCGTAAAAATTTTATTTTCTCGCAATTTTCACATCTGAAATTTTTCCACGTCCAATCATAATTTTTTCAACTCGGATTTTTTTCCTTAAAATTTTTATGGCGTCAATCAAACAGAAATCATTCTTTTCAAAAAAGATGTAAGTTCAACGATTGAAAAATTCGTCAGGGTATACCCTTTGTAATTTAAATTTGAAACCCTTACTTTTTTCTGGCTAAAAATGTTTTCTGGAAAAAAATATGGATTTTAACTCAGTGCTACGAATTTTGGAAATTGTGCTTTAATCGAAATAGATCACCAGGTTAGGTATTGTTTTGTATTTTTTGTATTCCCTCTCCTTATAAACATAGGTACTAAGGTTTGTAAAAAATGAGGACACTGGTGAAAATGGGGAAAGGGGGTGCTTGGGAAATTTGAGAGGGGGCGGGTGCTCGGGAAATTTGGGGGGCTACTCATCGTTGACTCTGGGGGATCACCGCACCCCTATCAAAATGGTCTGGAAAAGAAGGCTTATCGGGGTATTTTGACTAGCTAAATACGAATACGGTATTCGTTTTTTTATTTGGTCATTCCTCCGGTTTGAATTTACCATTTTAGCGTTTAAATCAAACGTCAGAGGTAAGAAAATCACACGAGGTAAAAATTAATTTTAAATTAATTTTTAGCTGATCAAATCGTCCCTTTAGCTATTTGACGACAATTTTACTCAATGTCCCAAAATTCATTTTTTTACCGGAGATTTTTCAAACTTTGAGCGTTTTATGACAAGAAATAAACAAGTGAAAAAACTTGAACTGGATTCGAGTTCAGCTCGTCAAAATATCTCGATAAAAACGATTTTCCGGATCATTTTGACTACATTCTCAAAATTCACTTTTTCGCCCGTCCAATGAAAAAACGTGAATTTTTAACTTTGAGTAAAATGGTCGCTCAAATAATAAATAAAGGGGTTATTTGACCTGCTGAATACGAATCTGACATTGGTTTGCCTTTCTCGCGTTTTGTTTACCAGAAAGTCATGAAAGGAATCACAAAAAATTGAGCATCCGCAAGTCTTCTGAAAGAAGGAATCCTCTCGAAATGGAATTGTATATCACGTTGGAACAGTGCCTAAGTGAAACGGTAGCCTGAGAAGAGCGAGAAGCCCGAGCGAAACCCCCTGGTAGCCTGGTAGGAGTTGAAATATAACTCGATGTCTTTTTGTGTAAAATTTTTCCATCGTTCATTTCAAAGTTTTTTTTTTTTATAGAATGTGCACAATTTCCCTTTACATTTGAAACAAAATAATAAGTACATATTTATAATGTTTAAATAAAAATCAATTTTTTGATGATAGGTACATAAAATTTTCATCACGCTCAGGTTCGAAAGTGAACCGATGTTTATGTAGGATTATATATTTCTGAATTTATAAATATTATAGGCTATTTGATGGAAGTACGAACCATTTTTTAAATATGTAATTAAGTTTATTGCAAAATAAAGAAACGATACGAAAAGGTCACCATTTTTTGAAATGCGAGTCAAGTTTGATAAATGTGTGTATTTAGGTCTAGGTACAGGAATTTTAGAAAAAAAAACTACGTATCTTTTTTCACTTTTTTCCTTCTTCTTTCTATTCATCATTGAGAACCTTTTTTGATGTGATTGAAAATGCACTGATGATTCCCTACCAACATCTGGCATTCTTTTCTATTACATTTAGTTCATTTTTTCAGAAAGGTTCCCGAAGAAATCAGTTTTTAAAAATGCAACGTAAACAAATCAAACTATCTGTCGACATAATCTAAGCCGTTGGCATAAATGTTTTCGCTGGCCACAGCAGCTACAATGTTTGGAAATTTGTGATGGGGTTCACGTTGTACATATCATTGGACATTTTCGGTTTCATGGCATCGATCACGAATATCGGTAATTTCTACAAATTCGCTGCTCCTATTCCTTACGTAGCCGGGAGCGCGGTCGTACAAGGAGGTATTTTTTTCATATATTACCACAGGAAAATGATCGGTAGGTTTTTGTACGAAATGGATAAAAATTTCTACACTTATCCGGACGAGCATTTGTTAAAAATTGAGTACGTTTGGTATTTACGAGAGGAAAATATTGATTTTTTGATAAGGATGACGAAATATCCATCGTTGAGTTCGGTGTTAATAATAGCCATGCCAGTCTTGGGAGAAGCTATATTTTATGGTAGGATCAAAACGTTCATATATCCGATTTGGTCGCCTTGGAAAATAGATAGTCTTGGAATAGAATTGTTGGTGTCTGCGGTTCAATTTATTCAAGTGTTCTTGGGTGTGTGGTACAATTATGTGACCATGGTGTTCTTATTCATTTCCGTCACCGAATTCATGAGACAATTCCAAAGGTTGATAGCTGCTGTCAAGTCGTTCGAAATTCGAACTTTGGAGAAATTGGCCGAGGGTGGAAATTTCGATCAGATACTTCGAGAGAATATTATCCATTGTACTCGACATCATCAAATATTAATCAAGTAAGTTATGCCTCAGAAATTTTTTCAGTCGATTTTAATAATAAAAATTTTTTATCGTGACTTTTTTTTAGGAATTTCCGCATATTTGAGATTTGGTTTTCGATATTTTTCTCAATTGAACTTGCAGTATCGTTAGCGACATTGACATTTGCGTTGTATCTAGCAATGAATGTAAGATATTCAAGTTCTCATCTCTGAATTTATGCTCGATTTTTCCCAATTACAAACAATTGCCCGATTTCAGGCTTCGAATATATCTGAAATTGTAAATTGCATTCCAGTTGTTTCGTTCATCTGGCTGGGCCTTCTGCTGAGATGTTTAATTAGCGAGATTTTTCCACATTTGGTATTTGAAATATAAAATAGAGCTAATTTAATTTTCTCTTCTTTTGACTATTTTGTGCTTATACGAAAATATTCGTCTCGACGTCAGCATTCCAAATATGACCTGGTTTTTGCAATTCGGACAATTTTTGGGGATTTTCAAAAACATTGGCCTTTTCTGGAAAAGCATTGTCCTACCCTACCTTTTTGAAATATGGACCAAAATTCAATTGTGATTATACGAAAATGTTCGTCTCGACGTCCTGATTCCGAAAATGACCTGGTTTTTGCAATTCGGACAATTTTTGGGGATTTTCAAAAACATTGGCCTTTTCTGGAAAAGCATTGGCCTACCCTAACTTTTTGAAATATGGACCAAAATTCAATTGTGATTATACGAAAATGTTCGTCTCGACGTCCTGATTCCGAAAATGACCTAGTTTTTGCAATTCGGACAATTTTTGGGGATTTTCAAAAACATTGGCCTTTTCTGGAAAAGCATTGTCCTACCCTAACTTTTGTGATTATACGAAAATATTCGTCTCGACGTCAGCAATCCAAAAATGGCCTGGTTTTTGCAATTCGGGCAATTTTTGGGGATTTTCAAAAACATTGGCCTTTTTTGGAAAAGCATTGGCCTACCCTAACTTTTTGAAATATGGACCAAAATTCAATTGTGATTATACGAAAATGTTCGTCTCGACGTCCTGATTCCGAAAATGACCTAGTTTTTGCAATTCGGACAATTTTTGGGGATTTTCAAAAACATTGGCCTTTTCTGGAAAAGCATTGGCCTACCCTAACTTTTTGAAATATGGACCAAAAATCAATTGTGATTATACGAAAATGTTCGTCTCGACGTCCTGATTCCGAAAATGACCAAGTTTTTGCAATTCGGACATTTTTTGGGGATTTTCAAAAACATTGGCCTTTTTTGGAAAAGCATCGGCCAACCCTAACTTTTTGAAATAAGGACCAAAAATCAATTGTGATTATACGAAAATATTCGTCTCGACGTCAGCATTCCAAAAATGACCTGGTTTTTGCAATTCGGACAATTTTTGGGGATTTTCAAAAACATTGGCCTTTTCTGGAAAAGCATTGGCCTACCCTAACTTTTTGAAATATGGACCAAAATTCAATTGTGATTATACGAAAATGTTCGTCTCGACGTCAGCATTCCAAAAATGACCTGGTTTTTGCAATTCGGACAATTTTTGGGGATTTTCAAAAACATTGGCCTTTTCTGGAAAAGCATTGGCCTACCCTAACTTTTTGAAATATGGTCCAAAATTCAATTGTGATTATACGAAAATGTTCGTCTCGACGTCCTGATTCCGAAAATGACCTAGTTTTTGCAATTCGGACAATTTTTGGGATTTTCCAAAACATTGGCCTTTTCTGGAAAAGCATTGTCCTACTCTAACTTTTTGAAATATGGACCAAAATTCAATTGTGATTATATGAAAATGTTCGTCTCGACGTCCTGATTCCGAAAATGACCTAGTTATTGCAATTCGGACAATTTTTGGGGATTTTCAAAAACATTGGCCTTTTCTGGAAAAGCATTGTCCTACCCTACCTTATTGAAATATGGACCAAAATTCAATTGTGATTATACGAAAATGTTCGTCTCGACGTCCTGATTCCGAAAATGACCTAGTTTTTGCAATTCGGACAATTTTTGGGGATTTTCAAAAACATTGGCCTTTTCTGGAAAATCATTGTCCTACCCTAACTTTTGTGCTTATACGAAAATATTCGTCTCGACGTCAGCATTCCAAATATGACCTGGTTTTTGCAATTCGGACAATTTTTGGGGATTTTCAAAAACATTGGCCTTTTCTGGAAAAGCATTGGCCTACCCTAACTTTTTGAAATATGGACCAAAATTCAATTGTGATTATACGAAAATGTTCGTCTCGACGTCCTGATTCCGAAAATGACCTAGTTTTTGCAATTCGGACAATTTTTGGGGATTTTCAAAAACATTGGCCTTTTCTGGAAAAGCATTGTCCTACCCTACCTTATTGAAATATGGACCAAAATTCAATTGTGATTATACGAAAATGTTCGTCTCGACGTCCTGATTCCGAAAATGACCTAGTTTTTGCAATTCGGACAATTTTTGGGGATTTTCAAAAACATTGGCCTTTTCTGGAAAAGCATTGTCCTACCCTAACTTTTGTGCTTATACGAAAATATTCGTCTCGACGTCAGCATTCCAAATATGACCTGGTTTTTGCAATTCGGACAATTTTTGGGGATTTTCAAAAACATTGGCCTTTTCTGGAAAAGCATTGTCCTACCCTACCTTTTTGAAATATGGACCAAAATTCAATTGTGATTATACGAAAATGTTCGTCTCGACGTCCTGATTCCGAAAATGACCTGGTTTTTGCAATTCGGACAATTTTTGGGGATTTTCAAAAACATTGGCCTTTTCTGGAAAAGCATTGGCCTACCCTAACTTTTTGAAATATGGACCAAAATTCAATTGTGATTATACGAAAATGTTCGTCTCGACGTCCTGATTCCGAAAATGACCTAGTTATTGCAATTCGGACAATTTTTGGGGATTTTCAAAAACATTTGCCTTTTCTGGAAAAGCATTGTCCTACCCTACCTTATTGAAATATGGACCAAAATTCAATTGTGATTATACGAAAATGTTCGTCTAGACGTCCTGATTCCGAAAATGACCTAGTTTTTGAAATTCGTACAATTTTTGGGGATTTTCAAAAACATTGGCCTTTTCTGGAAAAGCATTGTCCTACCCTAACTTTTTGAAATATGAACCAAAATTCAATTGTGATTATACGAAAATGTTCGTCTCGACGTCCTGATTCCGAAAATGACCTAGTTTTTGCAATTCGGACAATTTTTGGGGATTTTCAAAAACATTGGCCTTTTCTGGAAAAGCATTGGCCTACCCTAACTTTTTGAAATATGGACCAAAATTCAATTGTGATTATACGAAAATATTCGTCTCGACGTCCTGATTCCAAAAATGACCTAGTTTTTGCAATTCGGACCATTTTTGGGGATTTTGAAAAACATTGGCCTTTTCTGGAAAATCATTGGCCTACCCTCAATTTTTGAAATATGGACCAAAATTCAATTGTGATTATACGAAAATGTTCGTCTCGACGTCCTGATTCCGAAAATGACCTAGTTTTTGCAATTCGGACAATTTTTGGGGATTTTGAAAAACATTGGCCTTTTCTGGAAAATCATTGGCCTACCCTCAATTTTTGAAATATGGACCAAAATTCAATTGTGATTATACGAAAATGTTCGTCTCGACGTCCTGATTCCGAAAATGACCTAGTTTTTGCAATTCGGACAATTTTTGGGGATTTTCAAAAAAATTGGCCTTCCCGAACTTTTTGAAATATGGACCAAAATTCAATTGTGATTATACGAAAAGTTTCGTCTCGACGCCCTGATTCCGAAAATGACCTAGTTTTTGCAATTCGGACAATTTTTGGGGATTTTCAAAAACATTGGCCTTTTCTGGAAAAGCATTGGCCTACCCTAACTTTTTGAAATATGGACCAAAAATCAATTGTGATTATACGAAAATATTCGTCTCGACGTCAGCATTCCAAAAATGACCTGGTTTTTGCAATTCGGACAATTTTTGGGGATTTTCAAAAACATTGGCCTTTTCTGGAAAAGCATTGGCCTACCCTAACTTTTTGAAATATGGACCAAAATTCAATTGTGATTATACGAAAATGTTCGTCTCGACGTCCTGATTCCGAAAATGACCTAGTTTTTGCAATTCGGACAATTTTTGGGGATTTTCAAAAACATTGGCCGTTTCTGGAAAAGCATAGGCCTACCCTAACTTTTTGAAATATGGACCAAAAATCAATTGTGATTATACGAAAATGTTCGTCTCGACGTCCCGATTCCGAAAATGACCAAGTTTTTGCAATTCGGACAATTTTTGGGGATTTTCAAAAACATTGGCCTTTTCTGGAAAAGCATTGGCCTACCCTAACTTTTTGAAATATGGGCCAAAAATCAATTGTGATTATACGAAAATGTTCGTCTCGACGTCCTGATTCCGAAAATGACCAAGTTTTTGCAATTCGGACAATTTTTGGGGATTTTCAAAAACATTGGCCTTTTCTGGAAAAGCATTGGCCTACCCTACCTTTTTGAAATATGGACCAAAATTCAATTGTGATTATACGAAAATGTTCGTCTCGACGTCCTGATTCCGAAAATGACCTAGTTTTTGCAATTCGGACAATTTTTGGGGATTTTCAAAAACATTGGCCTTTTCTGGAAAAGCATTGGCCTACCCTAACTTTTTGAAATATGGTCCAAAATTCAATTGTGATTATACGAAAATGTTCGTCTCGACGTCCTGATTCCGAAAATGACCTGGTTTTTGCAATTCGGACAATTTTTGGGGATTTTCAAAAACATTGGCCTTTTCTGGAAAAGCATTGTCCTACCCTACCTTTTTGAAATATGGACCAAAATTCAATTGTGATTATACGAAAATGTTCGTCTCGACGTCCTGATTCCGAAAATGACCTGGTTTTTGCAATTCGGACAATTTTTGGGGATTTTCAAAAACATTGGCCTTTTCTGGAAAAGCATTGGCCTACCCTAACTTTTTGAAATATGGACCAAAATTCAATTGTGATTATACGAAAATGTTCGTCTCGACGTCCTGATTCCGAAAATGACCTAGTTTTTGCAATTCGGACAATTTTTGGGGATTTTCAAAAACATTGGCCTTTTCTGGAAAAGCATTGTCCTACCCTAACTTTTGTGCTTATACGAAAATATGAGAGTTATGGCCTATTTTCGCCTCAAAAACGCGATTTTTGCCCGAACGAGCGGCTATCGCGCCAAACAAAGGCCAGATTCGTAATCAGCGACCCCGAATCAGTCGAAAAACACACTTTTCGCGAGTTTTTGAGACACTTTTTATTTCGGTCAAAATTGGCCTGGAAAATGGCCATTATCTCGTAAACGGCGACCGATCGGGAATAACTGACGCCGCCATTGAATTCGCCGTGTCCGAATACCCCCTTCTAGACACCTCGCACGTCGATCGGGGACAAAAAAATTTTTGGCCCAAAAAAAAGAGAAGGGGTTATTTCATGCTTTTTTTCGAATTTCGATGATTTTCAAAAAAATCGAGATAAGTGTCGTTTTCGACTAATTCGAGGTCGCTGATTCCGAATCCGGTGTCCAATTTTTGCGCCGGACCTTCACACGAGAGTTATGGCCTATTTTCGCCTCAAAAACGCGATTTTTGCCCGAACGAGCGGCTATCGCGCCAAACAAAGGCCAGATTCGTAATCAGCGACCCCGAATCAGTCGAAAAACACACTTTTCGCGAGTTTTTGAGACACTTTTTATTTCGGTCAAAATTGGCCTGGAAAATGGCCATTATCTCGTAAACGGCGACCGATCGGGAATAACTGACGCCGCCATTGAATTCGCCGTGTCCGAATACCCCCTTCTAGACACCTCGCACGTCGATCGGGGACAAAAAATTTTTAAGAGAAGGGGTTAGTTCCTGCTTTTTTTCGAATTTCGATGATTTTCAAAAAAATCGAGATAAGTGTCGTTTTCGACTAATTCGAGGTCGCTGATTCCGAATCCGGTGTCCATTTTTTGCGCCGGACCTTCACACGAGAGTTATGGCCTATTTTCGCCTCAAAAACGCGATTTTTGCCCGAACGAGAGGCTATCGCGCCAAACAAAGGCCAGATTCGTAATCAGCGACCCCGAATTAGTCGAAAAACACACTTTTCGCGAGTTTTTGAGACACTTTTTATTTCGGTCAAAATTGGCCTGGAAAATGGCCATTTTCTCGAAAACGGCGACCGATCGGGAAAAACTGACGCCGCCATTGAATTCGCCGTGTCCGAATACCCCCTTCTAGACACCTCGCACGTCGATCGGGGACAAAAAATTTTTTGGCCCAAAAAAAAGAGAAGGGGTTAGTTCATGCTTTTTTTCGAATTTCGATGATTTTCAAAAAAATCGAGATAAGTGTCGTTTTCGACTAATTCGAGGTCGCTGATTCCGAATCCGGTGTCCATTTTTTTGCGCCGGACCTTCACACGAGAGTTATGGCCTATTTTCGCCTCAAAAACGCGATTTTTGCCCGAACGAGCGGCTATCGCGCCAAACAAAGGCCAGATTCGTAATCAGCGACCCCGAATCAGTCGAAAAACACACTTTTCGCGAGTTTTTGAGAAACTTTTTATTTCGGTCAAAATTGGCCTGGAAAATGGCCATTATCTCGTAAACGGCGACCGATCGGGAATAACTGACGCCGCCATTGAATTCGCCGTGTCCGAATACCCCCTTCTAGACACCTCGCACGATAATCGGGGACAAAAAGATTTTTCGACCAAAAAAATGGTAAGGGGTTAGTTCATAGTTTTTTCAATTTTGGGCGATTTTCAAAAGTGTCGTGTTCGACTAATTCGAGGTCGCTGAGTCCGAATCCGAGGTCCATTTCGGTCGGCGGATCTTCGTTCGCGAGTAAAGGCCAATTTACACCTCAAAAACGCGATTTTTGCGCAAACGAGCGGCTGTCGCGCGAAACAAACGCCAGATTCGTAATCAGGGATGGAAGAACAGAACGGGAACAGGAACAAAAGAACAAAAGAACAACAAAAACTTGAAAGAATGAACGAACGAGAGAACGAACATCAGAGAAAAAAAATAAAGAACAGAACAGATGCAGGGAACAACTTTTTTTTTGAAAAAAAGAGAGAACGAAAGAACGAACAATTTTCAATTTTTTTGATATGTTCTTATTGTTTAAAATTTGGATTTGTTTATGGAAATTTTATTTTATTTTTTTTTTGATACATCTCGTTTTAATCTATTGAAAAATTTTTGAAATGCCGTCCAATTTGATATAAATGTTCAATCTTTGAATAAAAATTGTCAAGTAATTAAAAGCATCGGCCATGTATTAAAATTGTCAAGTTTTATTACATTTTTTTTTAATTTTGATAATTGTTCGATTTTTGGAAAGTAATCCAATTTTTGGAAAATGGTCCAATTAATTTTTGGACCATTGACCTAGTTTTGAAAAAATATACTAAAATATAGGAACAAGTTGTGGTTTTGAAAAATCCTACAATATTTGAAAAATCGTCATGGCTAATGAAAAAATCCATTCAAGTTCGTCAAATTTTTGTAAAATAGTTGGAATAGTAAATTTTTCAAAAACTGTCCAAAGTCCAATTAAAAAAAAATCATTTTTCAGAAATTCGTGTATTTTTGTGAAGTATGGAATTGTTGGAAAGATGTTCTGGTTTTGAAGGAGTCATTTATTAAAAATTGTAAGCACAAATCTTGGGAGATTTTTCAAGTTTTAGAAAATTTCTTAATTATGGGTAAAAACGCACCAGAAAATCGTCCGAAATTTGGAAGATGTGCAATTTTTGAGTCGTTTAAATGCCCTGCCTTTGAAAACATTGTATGAAAAATATCACCGTATTAAAGTGAAGATTTCCGGTCATTTTTTTGTAAAATTATGTTATTAAGATCTTTTTTTTGAAAATCTACTTCAATTAGGCACACTGCACTGACTAAATTTTCAAAGATAGGCTTATGGCACCAAACACGGAGGTATGAGAGGACTTTGGTTTGAAAAACGACGAAATAATTTTCTTGGTTTTTGGGGTTCTTTCAGTTTTTTGAGCATTTTTTATTTTTTCCAATAATCATAAATTTTTTCAAGTTCATTAGGCTCAAATTTTCTTAATTTTTTTCTATTCAAAAATTTTCAAGGTAAATTCTTATGATTTTTTTCAAATTTGGTTCAGGTTTAAAATTTTTGAAACAAAAAAATTTGATAGTACTGGATTATCAGTTTTCTGACTTCATTGACATATTTTCAAGTAGGGTAAAATTTTGGAATCGAAAATAATTTTGAAAGAATTCAAACTTGAATAAATTATTTTAAAAGTTGAGAAAATTGTGAAAATTTGATCTTGAAAATTTTTGGAGTAGGAAAAAATTTGATGTGGGAAAATAAAAAGTTTGAAAAAATCAATAGTGTGGTCATGGAATCCATAAATCATTCTATACTGCTCCTAGTGTTCTTCATTACATGAA
Organism: Pseudococcus viburni; assembly: GCA_033439095.1. Classification (NCBI taxonomy): domain Eukaryota; kingdom Metazoa; phylum Arthropoda; class Insecta; order Hemiptera; family Pseudococcidae; genus Pseudococcus; species Pseudococcus viburni. The sequence goes on along the minus strand of JAVBJF010000529.1, from coordinate 11,608 downwards.
TAAAATTTGATGTTTTCCTCTGCCCAGATTTCGTACCGCCTAGAAATATTTTTGTTTGAAAATTGATTTTTTTGGCTTCCTTTTAATTTTCTTAAATTTTTGGCTTCCTTTTAATTTTCTTAAATTTTTTGCTCTAAAAATTTTCTAAATTAATTTTTCGTGAATTTTTTCAAACCTTTTGAAATATGTTTCCAGGTTCAAATATCCTCAAACTTTGGAAAAAAATTATAATTGAACAATATTAAATTTTCAATTTTCCAATTATTCATTGACGTCTTTTCAGGTTTGATAAAATTTTGGAGTTGAAAATAATTTGTTTTGAACTTTAAAATTTTTGGAAGAAGAAAAAATTTGAGAAAATTTGAAATTAGGGTAGCCGCACTGGTTTGTGACGATGTACTAGATTGTGACATATTCATTTTCAACAATCAATGTTAAGGTTTTTATCCATCTAAAATTGAATATCTATTTTTTCCTGCAATCTATGTATACTTGGCAGTTTATAAATATCTCAACTTTTGATTTGTGGTACACTGTATAGGAAAGATTGCTGGTTAAAAATTCAGCACCACTAAGTTAATCAAATACTGGTGTTTTCTAGTTAGATCACTGTGCTTGTGTGTAGATTGTAATACTGAGTTTGAAGTTATTTTATGGTTGAAATTTCTTAGAAATCATTGATGATAGTTCAAGAAGGTATTAAGTATGAAGAAAAGTAAGTATCACACAATTTTGTAACTGTTAAATATTATTTTTTTGCATTTATTTGAACTAGTACAATCAAATGTTCAAAACACTAGTTTGTGATAAGTTGTCACAAAGTAGTGCAGGTTAAAAAATTTGACACCACTAGTTAGTGACACTATTCATTTACAACTCTTTGAAACATTTTATTTTAGATAAAGAACAGCGGAAATTAAAATCCAAGAAGCAGACCCCAAAACAGAACCCTAAATTGAAGACAAAACGATTGAATTATTCGCCTAGGAAATTAAACGCAGCTCTCAAAGAAGTCGAAAATGGATCTTCTATCTCTATGGTTAGTCGTGATTTTGGAATACCCAGAACAACATTAATTTATAAAACAACCGGAGAAAGACCAAGAGAAATTAAAAGGCCTGGGCCGACTTAAACTTGCCGAATTAAAAAAAAAAAATTATGTACCTACCTACCTATTTATTATAACTACCTGCTTTCTGATTTTAAATTAGGTAGGTACCTAGGTAATTTTCGTCAATTAAAAATATTTTTCTGCTGGTTTTTAGAAACAACAGAAATTGGAAATCCGAGAACTTAAGAAAAAAGAAAAAGTTTCCAACAAAAATAAACAAGTTCAGGAAATAAAGAAATCAAAAAAGAAGACCTCAGCAAAAATTCCAAAATTCAATAAAATTGAAGATTCAGTCAACGAAACTTTGTAATACCTACCTAATTGCTTTCTTGTATTCTTTTGCACTCTAGAAACTTTTTTTTTTTCAGGTTGAAGTGAAAAATTAAAGACTGGGTGGTAGTAGAATTCATGGAGCAGAACAAATCGAGGAAATTCATTTGTCAAATAATAAAGGCAAAAAAAGGGTTTTTTGGAATCGAGAGAACATGAGGGATTCATTTATCGGTATCCTGCCATAAAAGATATCACCAAATTTTCATTCCAACAGATTAAAAAAAATATTCCAAACCCTGTTGATTAAGAGGGTGCTCTACGCTTTGCGGGAATTAATTCTGGCCTATCTGCAACTTACAAGGCGCAAACCCGAATTTCTTTTTTTCGATTATAAAGTGATAAAATGATGAAACAACGAACGAATATGATTTTAGAACGTAGAAAGAAGAAAATAAAAGCATTTGGAAGTTTTCAATTGTCATTATAATTATTTTTATTGAACTTGAAAGAAATGCAAGATTTGATGACGGTTTTTGCAAGATTTTCGGGGACTATTGAATCAAATTTGATGAAATTTGGATATGTGGTGTAAAATAACATTTCTGATAGGCTGAAAGAGCCCTTTTTCCATTTTTCTCAAAATTTCAAAAAATTTCAATTTAATTATTTTTTTTTAGAAAATCAAAAAAAGGGCTCTTTCAGCCTGTCAGAATGCTTTTTTATATAACATATTAAAATTTCAACAAATTTGATTCAGTAGTCCCAGAGAATTCTTGTAAAAACTGTCATCAAATCTTACATTTGTTCTAAGTTCAATAAAAATAATTATAATGACAATTGAAACTTCCAATGCTTTTATTTTCTTCTTTCTACGTTCTAAAATCATATTCGTTCGTTGTTTCATCATTTTATCATTTATAATCCAAAAAAACGAAAATTCGGGTTTGCGCCTTGTAAGTTGAAGATAGGCCAGAATTAATTCCCGCAAAGCGTAGAGCACCCTCTTAAGGCAAAAGAGGGTTAAAACAATTTATAATACATTATAAATATTTGTAAGCCTTTTAAAAACTTGTTTTTTGAAGAATAAAACGTTGTCACAAACTAGTACAAATTGTCAAATTATCTAGTACATCGGTGTCACAAAACACTCAGTACCAGTTGTCAAATTAATTAGTGGTATCAGTGTCACAATCTAGTGAATTGGACTTTTTTCCAAAAAACTAAAAAATTATGGAGAAAAAAAGTCCAATAGAGCAAAGTAACCACATTTTAACAATTTGATAGATCTAGCTTTTAAATAAACCAAGTTTCAAAAAAAAATATTGAATAACAGTCGTTTGAGAAGATTTGAAAGTTACAGTTTGGCTTAACTTGTCACGAACTAGTACGGTTACCCTAGATGAAAACATTTCACAAAGTTGCAACAGTTGAAAATTTGGACATTTTTTGAGAGAAAAAAATTGTTGAAAAAATAATTAAGATTTAATTTTGAGCGTAAAAAATTTATAATATAGAAATATGAACCAAATAGGTTTTTTTTAGTGGAAAAATGTTGAAGAAAATGATGAAATTTTCGAAGATAAGAAACATTGGGATTAAAAAAAAATGTAAATTTGAAAAAATTTGAAATTGAAAAAATAAATAAATTTTTACATTATTACGAAAATAAAATCAAATAAATAAACATTCTGTTGTGATTTTTCAAACAAAATCATCCCTTCAATATGAAATAATGAAGATATCCGTATAAAGTTAGTTGTTGGTAGATTGTATTCCAGTTTTTTTTTGACTTGTAGAAATGTTATTTTCATTTTTTGACTAATTTTTCATAATGCCATTTTTGATATCTTCAAATTGTCATGATTATATTTAATTATCAATTTTATTTTTATTTTTTTTTGCAGAAATAAAGTCGTCGGTATCATGAAAGCTGGTCACTGCTTTACTATCGAACCTATGATCAATCAACGGTAAATTTTTTTCAAATTAATATTCGTAAAATTTTTACAATATATCAAAACGGTGTTATGCTTTTTTAGGTAACTGGCGCGACGACACATATAAATGGACCGCTGTCAACCGTCGACGGTTTTATTATCAAATTCGGAAAGCAACTATTGTTACGATACTGGAGTCTCACCGAGTACAAAAGACGGACAATTACTTTCTCGATAAATTATAACGTTTGAACGTGGTGTCATTTTTTAAAAAATGCCCCTAATAAATTGTTCGCAGTTGTTGTTTGTTTTTCCCCCCTACGAAATTTCAATTTACGACAAATTTTGACAAATGCAAACATAGACAGATTTTGGATCGAAATCTTTATTCGTGGAATTCGACGTAAAATATCTGAAACTCTTCCCAAAGTTTTAATTTTCGTTTTTTGGGGGGGGGAAATTGTATTGAAAATTGGGGGCAACCCATTTTAAAAGCATAAAAGTCTCCCCGAAAATAAAACCCCTACGCGACACACTTTAGAATGCCCTTTTGATCGAAATTTTTTAGCCTTCCCTTTAATTCCCTCGTTTTTCAAAATCAAAAATTTTTTTCCGAAAATAGACTTTTTTTAATTAAAGGTTGCCGAACGCCTTTTAATTTTTTAAAAACAAAAAACTCCCAAAAGAATGATTTTTTCTAAATTTAAGGGTTTTTGATTCCAAAACTGAGACCCAAATTTTTCCCCACATGAGCCCCTTTATTTTCCCAGATATCATCCGGATTTCAAACCTTTTAAAAAAACCAAAACTGATTTAATTTTCCCGAACTAAAGTAAAACATAATGCTCTATTGTGATCAGGAAAACCCCTAAAAAAATTCCCCAAAAAGAGCTTCCTTTTTGAGCTTCGGGGGCCTATTTTCTTTTTTTAAAAGCATTTTCGAAAAGAAAATTTTACCATATCTCAAACCAAGGAGCCGAAACCGGAAAATAAACCGTAATTGGGAAATCAGCTATTTCGAATTAGCCCTTTTTTTCGCCCCTATTTAAATTTTTTCCGGCCCTTTCAAAAATGGTTAAAATGATCAAAAAAGCATATTTTAAAAATAAGTAGGTATTCAAAAAAGGGAAAAATTTTTTCCCCCTATACTTTTTTTTGCCCCCCAAAAACACAAATTTTTTTTTTTCCCTTCGATTTTTAAGGCATTTTTTAAAAGCAAATTTTATCAAAGTAAAACCCTCGAATATTAAAATTTTTAAGGTCGTAGATTACGAATCCGGTGCCCCATTTCCGAGGGCAAAACCTTTTTTAAAAATTTTGAAATTTTTCCCAAATTTTAAAAAGCCTCAAAAAACAAAAAAATTCCCAAAAACTCTAAAAATTGGGTTGGAAAAAGAGTGAATTTAAAGGTCAAAAAATCACAAATAATGGTTTTGAAATCGCAATAAAGTTTTTATTTCTCGAAAAATTTGGATTTTTTTATTTTCGGCATTCCCTTAAAAATTTTTGGTTTTCCCATAACTAAAACAAAAAAGGCGTAAAATTCGATTTTTAAAAAAGGGAACGAATTTTGGACCCCTTTTCCATAAAAATTTGACAAATTATAATTTCCCTGATCAAAAATTTTTTGGACATTTATTTTTGATTCATGCTTCGTTTTTTTCCCAAAAAATCTCTTTTTTCGAGAAAAAAATGTTCATATCTCGTTAAAGAAAGCTCAACGAAAAAAACAGCCCACCGGATTCGGAACCCAGGGGAACCTCGAATTAGTATTTTCACCCTTTAAATTTAGTATTTACGACTTCAAAAACCCGGTTTTAAAAAGACCTAAAAAAACATGTTTTTTAAAAAAAGTGGGAATCCGAAAATTTGGGAAAAATTTTTTGCCTATACATTTTTTTTCCCAAAAAAGCAAAACTTTTTTTTTCCCTTCGATTTTTTAAGGCATTTTTTTAAAACTAATTACTCAAAGTAAACTCATATTTGAATTTTTTAGGGCTAGATTTTCGAAATTTCCCGGTTTTCCCTTTCCGACACCGAAAACCCTTTGAATTCGAATATTTTTCCCTTTTTGGCCCCCAAAAAAAAACGAAAAAAATAAACCCAAAAACTCGTAGAATGGGTTTTACAATTTGGGTTTAAAAAATAAATTTGGGGGTCGAAATCCCAATAACGGGGGGTATCGCAATACAGTTGGGGTTATTTTTTTGATAATTGAACTTTTTAAAATTCCCGCGATTGCTTTAAAAATTGGGTTGCATAACGGGAAAACCCAAAAGGGGTAATTCGAATTTCAAAAAAAGAACAATTTTTGAAATCCTTTAAATTGGGAAATTTTTGGAAACCCGTACTTTTGAAAACAGTTGAAAAAAGATTCCCCTTTTCTCAATTTTTTTTTTAAAAACATTAAAAATTTAAAAATCCATTGAAGACAAAAATTTTTTTTACTTCTGATTTGACGTGTGGGGGTTTTTTTAGGATAAAAATACGGGCCACGGGAAATCCAACGGACTGATTTTTTTTAAAAATTTTTATTTGAAAAAAAAATTTTTTAAAAAATTTAAAATTTTAAAAAAAAAATTCATAAAAGTTTTAAAAAAAAAAGGGTTTTAAAAAAAAACCTTTTTTTTTTAAAAATTTTTTTGGGTTTTTTTTTAAAAAAAAAACCCCAAAATTTAAAATTTTTTTTTTTGGCCCCCAAAAAAACCGGAAAAAAAAAATTTTAAACCCCAAAAAAATTTTTTTGGGGTTTTTTTGGGGAAAAAAAAAAAAAAAAAGGGGGGGAAAAAAAAAAAAAAAAATTTTTTTTTTTTTTTTCCCCGGGGGGTTTTTTTTTTGGGGGGGTTTTTTTTTCCATTTCCAAAAAAACCCTTTTAAAAAAACCCCCAAAAAAAAAAAATTTTTTTTTCCCCCAAAAAAATTTTTTTTTTTTAACCCCCCCAAAGGGTTTTTTGAAAATTTAACATTTTTGGGGAAAGGGCCCAAGGGGTTTTAAAAAAAAAAAAAAAAAAAAAAAATTTAAATTTTGGGAAAATTTTTTTTAAATTTTTTTTTTTTTTTTTAAAAAATTTTTTAAAAAAACCCCCCCGGGGGGGGTTTTTTTTTAAAAAGGGGGGTTTGGGGGGGGGGGGTTTTTTTGGAATTTTTTTGGGGTTTTTCCCCCCCCCCTTTTTTTTAAAAAAAAACCCCCCCCTCCTTTTTAAAAAAAAAATTTGGTTTTAAAAAAAAGGGGTTTTTTTTAAATTTTTTTCCCAAAACCCTTTTTTAATTAAATTTTTTTTTTTTTG